>JBAIZL010000005.1:224221101-224231101 GCA_036971475.1 Prosapia bicincta
ATGTGTATTACACAATCACGTAAAAACTGCTGGACCCATTTAGCGGAAATTTGGTATTTATTTCCCATTCCCACGAGTACAATTTTAGCGAAAGAAATTATACCGGGCGACGCAGAAAATCATCAGATACGAACAAATTTAGGAAAAATTCTCGCTACGCAACAAAAATTTACAATTTTGAAAAATTGTACTTTTCCCCAAACGTCGTACTAATTGTGCTGGTAAAAATGTACATTGCCCAATCATAATACAATGAATAAAAGTAAAATGAATAAATTACCATATAAAATGTATAAAAAACATGTTCTGAAGCTATATTGACAATTATTTTTTGTTATTGCCAGGTTAATTTTATATATCTATGAAGTATCCAGTTAAGATAGATTTGGTTGTAATTTTATACGTTTAACCAAATTTACACAGGGTAAATTACACAGTGTTTAATTAGGTAATGTATAAAATTACAACTAAATACCCTGACTGGACACTTTACAGCTATATTTTAATATAGGTATATAGTAATGTATAAAATTACAACCAAATTTATCGTAACTGGAGACTTTATAGGTATACAGTATTTAAATATATATCTAATAGATATATAATTAATAGATTAAAAATATTTCAAAAACAAGAATACTTTTAATACATATTCTTGTTTTTGAAATATTTTTAATCTATTAACTACATTACAAGAATTACCTATATATATATTTAATATACATACATACATATATATATATATATATATATATATATATATATATATATATAATACTTTTTCTTGTTTAATAATTTAAAGTAACATAGGTTATTCAAATATAAGAATATTTATTAATTTATATTCAAAGGTTTTCGTTGGTAAACAGTACCAACATCATCAGGAATGAAAATTACAATAATTTATTCCTATTTAAATAAATGATTATTGTAATTTTCAATCCTGATGATGTTGATACTGTTTACCAACGAAAATCTTTGAATATAAATTAATAAATATTCTTGTATTTAAATAACCTATGTTGTTTTTAATATATATATATATATATATATATATATATATATATATATATATATATACATATATATATTATATTAAATATAGTGATATGTTTTTTTGTAATATAGTTAATAAATTTAAAATATTTCAAAAACAAGAATACTTTTAATGAATATATTTATTTAAAGCTTTTCGCCGATAAAATAGTATCAGCATCTTTAGGAAAATAATTGTCTAATAAAAATTTTTTTATTAGATAATTATTTTCCTGAAGATGCTGATACTATTTTATCGGCGAAAAGCTTTGATTAAATATATTCATTAAAAGTATTCTTGTTTTTGAAATATTTTTAATTTATTATATATATATATATACGTAGTACGACCGTTGATACGTGGACGTACTACTTCTTATATACTAAGACGTAGGACTTTGTTTTATCCCTGATGACTTTCTGCGTCGCCCGGTATAAATCTTTCCCCTAAAATCGAACGTAGGAACGGGAAATAAATACCTGAAATTTTACATGGACATTCTTAGCATCTCTGGTTAACACATAATCCTATTTATATTTAGAAATTCAGGGCACCGCCCCACTGGAATTGAAACTCCCTTAACGGTAGGTTTATAAACTATAGTTTGATATATTTGTTGGGATTTAATTTCAGTAAATTAAATTCAACCCAAATTCAAATACAAACTAAATCAATACAAATATTCGTCAACCACGTACGAAGGACGGGTATTCTGCTAGTTTATTATAAGGGGAAAATTGTAGCTTATAGTTAAATCCTAAAATACAGAAAACTTCGGAAATACACCAGTACATCGTCAAACTTTTTTTAAATACTACTATATGCTAATACCATATATATATATATATATATATATATATATATATATATATATATATAATAAATTTAAAATATTTCAAAAACAAGAATACTTTTAATACATATATTATTCTTGTTTTTGAAATATTTTTAGTTTATTAACTATATTAGAAGAAAATAAATCACTATATTTAATATAATATATATATTATATATATATATATATATATTATATATATATATAATAAATAAATATATATATATATATATATTTATTTATTTATTTATTTATAGATTTGTATAGGCCTATATATATGAGGGAAGATAAAAAATACAATGAATAAATTTTTATAGCAGCAACTACTGCCGCTACATATAATGTAAATTGCCCAGTAGCTTGATCTGTTGAGACAGGCAGCAACATGTTTCAACACGCTGGAGCTTGTCAGTCGACTTCCAGAGCCGGTAGAGTGAGGCCGTGTTTATCGTGTCTGTCGCGCAACATGGATTTCAAACAACGTATTAACATTAAGTTTTGTTTTACGTTGCAAAAGAATGCCAAAGAAGCTCAAGAAATGTGAAAATCCGTGTATGGCAATAATGAGTGTATCGCCAGTGTATGGCGATAACTCTGAAGACTCTATACAAGTGGTATGACTGATTTTAAAACGGAAATGAGTCGGTTAAAGACGAGCAGCGTTCGGGACGTCCATTAACCACAAAAACAGACGACAATATAAAAAACTAGAAACAATGGTTCGTTCAAACAGGCGAATGACTATTCGAGAGCTAACGCAAGATTTTAACATCTCATACGTTTCCGTTTAAAGCATTCTAACCGATAATTTTCAAATGAGACGAGTGAGCGCAAAATTTGTTCCTAGACTTAGTGATCATCCTTCCTCCTTAATAAGGAGGAAAATCTTACGTCAGTCTGCACAGAGCTGAAGGATAGTCTTGAAGCAGATCCGGACTTCATGGCCAACATTGTAACTGGACATGAAAGTTGGGTCTACGGATATGACCCTGAACCCATGAAAAGTTTCCAATGGAAAACTACTGTATCTTCTCGCCCTAAAAGGGCACGTTAGTCAAAATCGTACATCAAGGTCATGCTCATTGTTTTTTCGATTATGAAGGCGTAGTGCGATCAGAGTTTATTCCAAGGGGAACAACTGTGAACTCTGAAATTTATAAGGGCGTACTGCAACGTTTGCGAAACGACTTACGAAGAAAGAGACCAGATAAATGGGCGAATTGCTTTCTTCTTCATCATGACAATGCGCTGTATCACCCCCCCCCCCCCACTTCGCGAGTTTTTGACCGAAAAATGTGTTCCTGTCTGTCCACATCCGCCATACGCACCCGATTTAGCACCATGCGACTTCTGGCTCTTCCCAAAAATTAACACTGTGCCTAAAGCAAAAATTTTTGAGACCATTCCTGACATTGAAAAGACTACGACCGACCAGTTAAACGCCCTTCCGAAAGAAGCACTCCAGAAATGTTTCCAGTCATGCATTCAAAGTTGGGATAAGTGCATTGCCAGCCAAGGACAGAACTTTGAAGGGGAATCAATCGAATTCTATGTACGTTTATTACTTTTTTGTAATACAAAATCATTAACCGAATATATAACAGGCGGCTGTTCAACCTAGGCTACTTACTCACCAGTATCTAGGTGCTGTAAAGCCTTGAATGGTCACCGGCCCAACTGTGAGACAACACGAGTCTCCAATTACTGTTTCGCCCACTCTCCCAGAACTACCGAAGAAGAACCTTAAGACCCTGGTTTTCCGTACCAGATACCCCTCTAATCGGACCTTTATCCACCCTAGGTTGGCCTTACTTAAGTCCAAACCTTCTTAATTCGTAGGAAAGTTTCAGCTAGCAGCTATCAACCTGCCTAGCATTGCTTGTTGGACGAATGAGTGACAAAACAGCTGAGAGTAATGACAAGTAACAAAGCAAACATGCATGATTAAGTCTTGTGAGCACTATCGTTCTGGATGGAACCTCCGAAGTAGGTCTTTATGTGACAGTCGTTGCCCTTTGGCCACAGATGGCGCGGACATTTAACAGACCCGTAATACGGAATATCTTAATTTCAATATAATTATGCTTTGGCTGATTTTTCAACAGCTCAAGATACGCAGTAAATGGAGATGAGAGAGTGGTAAATGTAGAAGTATACCGACTCTATTTCTGTACATCCTAAATGGGATTGGAAACGTCGAAACCAGTGGAGAGGTGCGTTGTTGTCAGGTAGTGCCACTGTCCGCGTATACAGTCTGACCCCGACACACTTCCTTCCTTAAACATGGCAACATAGCCGTGACGTTCCTGTGAAATCTTTGACGTTCTATTGTCCATGACAGGCTCCCTAGTATTATAGGCCTATATCTTAAGTACACCATACATTTTTAACATCGTTATTAATATCAACGAAGACTATCGATGTGTCAAAAAACATCGAACTGAAAAATCGGTGCTTTTCAGTGTGAAGCATTGCTATTTAATTATGTCATATTTACTTCCATTTAAATGATAAAACCATTAATTTATAAAAATTCTTGAAGTTTTCCTTTAAACGTATAATTTTCTGTAGCAAAATATCCGATTTTTTAAATACAAATAGAGATTGAAATTTACGACAGATTTGAATAATGTACAGATTAAAATTTACAACAGATTTAACTAAAGAATAGATTTAAATTTATGAAAGAGTTCGGTAAAGAACAGATTAATATTTACGACAGATTTAAGTAAGGAATAGATTAAAATTTACGACGTTTAAAAGGAGTTGAAATTAGTGTAAAACATTAGTGTGCAACTCGAAATTGTAATTAAAACTTATGGGAAAATAATATCTGGGATAAAAATTTAAAATTAAATTATTATACTAGTTATATAAACAAATAGTAAATATACTGAGTCAATATAGTACTTCTTAGGGGACAAGTCAAATTAATCAACACAGATAAAGCATTGATAATAAAACCATCGATGTGCTATAACTCTAAACTGTTACTATAATTTCGGTGGCAGAAACATCGAACTGAAAACATCGGTGTTTTAACAACCTTGACTCCGTGCTTATTCCAACCTAGCAGTATGGGGAATGGGTGGGGAGGAATATTTCGAAAGCCCTTTTAAATAGATTTTAGATCTTAAAGTCCTTCAACTGCGTCTTAAAATTAAAACTCAGTGTCAAAATGACTAATTACTTCAAACACAATCCAAACGGATTTTGAAGAGGGAAACCGAAGGGTAGACGGAGATGAGACGCTTAGATTATACTTGCAAACAGTAACCTAGAATCCACCAGCTAGAACTCGACACTTTGTGGGATAGCTGTTTGTGCAGAGCAGCTAACTAAAGGAGTATATTTTGGGAAGGAAAGCAGTTGAATAGTTGTCACAATAGGTGCAAATCTTTTCATAAATAAAGGCAATAAATATCAATAAAATTAACGCAAAATGTTTATACATAATTTGTCATCGTTCAGTTCCGAAACGGTTGTCCTTTATATTCGCCTTTGGACCAGAAAACATAATCATAATTATACCTAATGTACATTTAATGATTCTGAAGGATCATAGTCTAAGACTCTAAGTTGGATTTGTACTAAACGCAGCTCCACACATCTGGCACTAGCAACTATTAACACAATAGTCAATCCAAAGGCATCCTTATAGAGATAAGGTGGGTTAGGCGGGCACTTCACGTGGGCCGAGATATAAGATGGCTTAGGCAAAAAGTAAAATGGGTTAAGAGATAAGGTGGATTAGGCGGACAGTTCAGATGAGTTAAGATATAAGTAGGGTTAGGTGGGCAGTTCAAGTGGGTTAAGAGATACGGTGGGTTAGGCGGGCAGTTCAAGTGGGTTAAAAGATAAGGTAGGTTTGGCGAGCAGTTCAAGTAGGTTAAAAGATAAGGTAGGTTAGGCGGGCAGTTCAAGAGGGTTAAGAGATAAGTTGATTAGGCGAGCAGTTTAAATGGGTTAAGAGATACGGTGGGTTAGACGGGTAGTTCAAGTGGGTTAAAAGATAAGGTAGGTTAGGCGGGCAGTTCAAGTAGGTTAAAAGATAAGGTAGGTTAGGCGAGCAGTTCGAGGGTTAAGAGAAACGGTGGGTTAGGCGGGCAGTTCAAGTGGGTTAAAAGATAAGGTAGGTTAGGCGGGCAGTTCAAGTAGGTTAAAAGATAAGGTAGGTTAGGCGAGCAGTTCGAGGGTTAAGAGAAACGGTGGGTTAGGCGGGCAGTTCAAGTGGGTTAAAAGATAAGGTAGGTTAGGCGGGCAGTTCAAGTAGGTTAAAAGATAAGGTAGGTTAGGCGAGCAGTTCGAGGGTTAAGAGAAACGGTGGGTTAGGCGGGCAGTTCAAGTGGGTTAAAAGATAAGGTAGGTTAGGCGGGCAGTTCGAGGGTTAAGAGAAACGGTGGGTTAGGCGGGCAGTTCAAGTAGGTTAAAAGATAAGGTAGGTTAGGCGAGCAGTTCGAGGGTTAAGAGAAACGGTGGGTTAGGCGGGCAGTTCAAGTGGGTTAAAAGATAAGGTAGGTTAGGCGGGCAGTTCAAGAGGGTTAAGAGATAAGTTGATTAGGCGGGCAGTTTAAATGGGTTAGGAGATACGGTGGGTTAGACGGGTAGTTCAAGTGGGTTAAGAGACAAGTTGCTTAGGCGGGCAGTTCAAATGGGTTGAGAGATACAGTGGGTTAGGCGGGCAGTTCAAGTGGGTTAAAAGATAAGGTAGGTTAGGCGGGCAGTTCAAGAGGGTTAAGAGATAAGTTGATTAGGCGGGCAGTTCAAATGGGTTAAGAGATACGGTGGGTTGGGGAGGCAGTCCAAGTGGGTTAAAATATAAGGAAGGTTAGGCGGGCAGTTCAAATGGGTTAAGAGATACGGTGGGTTGGGGAGGCAGTCCAAGTGGGTTAAAATATAAGGAAGGTTAGGCGGGCAGTTCAAATGGCTTAAAAGATAAGGTGGGTTAGGCGGGCAGATCAAGTGGATTAAGAGATAAGATGGGTTAGGCGGGCAGTTCAAATGGGTTAAGAGATACGGTGGGTTGGGGAGGCAGTCCAAGTGGGTTAAAATATAAGGAAGGTTAGGCGGGCAGTTCAAATGGGTTAAGAGATACGGTGGGTTGGGGAGGCAGTCCAAGTGGGTTAAAATATAAGGAAGGTTAGGCGGGCAGTTCAAATGGCCTAAAAGATAAGGTGGGTTAGGCGGGCAGATCAAGTGGATTAAGAGATAAGATGGGTTAGGCGGGCAGTTCAAATGGGTTAAGAGATAAGATGGGTTAGGCAGTCAGTTCAAAGTCAGCGGAATACGTCTGATTCCACACGCTACAATAAATAACTGTTTATGAAATTCCAGACTTTAAACTCTATCCAGATTACCTTTACTAAATGCACTTGAAAAGGCATTTACAAGACTCTCAAGTAGGACAAATCCTCGAGCACAGTTAAAGGAATATTCTTTATGGTCCGCTTGAGAAGTGTGATTTATTATATAAGATCATTCAGCCATAAATTGTATGAAATCCTACAAGAGTCAACGAACTCGTCTTTAGTGAAGTGTTGCTGCTTCGGATGTCTCACAATGTCAGCACTAGCTTAGATCAGGTGTTTGCCACAACACAAACGATATTCACCTACGTGATCATAAGCCAATCCAGAGTCGGAAGCGACCCTCACACCTCCACGCATGCACTCAAACACACGCGCGCGCTGACCTGCCTACCTGTTTTCCATGTGACCCTTCTAACCCTTGCTTTACAAAACTTAAAATGTTTTAAGCTTTTACATGTAGGGAAAGTTTACAGACATTTTTGGATTCTTCATAATATTGTTTGGAAACAGAGCCCAAACATTAAGTAGTTATATTGACATCTAGGTATAGTAGCCAGGTAAGTTCATCGTTGCCAGGTAGGCAAGTCATGGCGAGTGTGTATTTGAGGATTGCCTAGGCGTCTGGGTCGCTACCGGGTCTGGATTGAGTGTATATATAAAAAAAACAACATTTAAAAAAATTACCTACAGGAAAGCCGTTTTTTCAATATTATAAAAACAATAGGCCAGTATGACAATTATTGCTTAAGAAAAGATTGTAAATATATAAAGGATTAAGATAGAGACGTGAAACTCCCTGGTAGAGAATATATGTATGGGACGTATAAAAGCGATCACGTGTGCAGAGTCAAAGTCTTTATAGATGTGATAAAGAGGTTTTAAATTTGTTTATATGAAGAAGGACGGAGAAAAATAGATAAAATTATGTCCTGGAACTCTGAATGTGGGAAAAGTATGGGATATACTGAACAGGGTCTCGTCACAATGGACATTTTCATGATTATTATAGTGTGCAATGGATAGGAAATTGTGATTATAGGTAGAAATAAACCCTCTGGTAGAAGTTGTTAGGGTGATATTGTATCATGGTTACAGAACCGTATGTACAATCTGTACACCTACTCTGTACTATGGTTTTAAAGATGTGTTCCACTGTTCCACTGCTCTGTAAGATGAAGGATAAGGCTATGTTGTTGTCGTGTCTATTGATGTGCATACTGCTAAAAGTTCAGATTCCTCCAAATGTCCTGATGACAAGATCTACCAGTTCTGGAGCCCGATGGCCATGAATCATTACAATTCGTTGTGCTCCAAGTTGAAAGAGAAAACGGACAATGGCTTGGCAGTCAAAATTATGATCTGGGGTTAGTTGTAATTGAAGACAATAATTGCAAATGGGATAAGATTTTTTATTAGTTGGTGATATTAGTAGGGGAGTCTGTAACCCACACTGAGCGCGTCTCCAGGTGGCGGATAGGGGAATGCCTCTCCAGCGGTTCGCCCTGTGAGTGGTAGGAGGGAAATAAAATACCTCCCGTGGTCCAAACAGGCAGAAGTTCAACCTCTTTGGAGGCAATGGCACCCCCTTTCTTTGAATACTGTAGTAAATATGATAAAGCTATAGTTACATGAAATTATATAAGTTTAGGGAAATATCTAAATGATATCCTGACCCTTTGAATGTGGGAGAATGTTGGTATAGCGTGGACAAGGTCGCATCTCCTTGGGCAGTCTCATGATTATTATCGCCTTCAAGGGATAGGAAATTGTTAATATAGATACGATTAGGGCAGGATATAGAACCTCCTGGTAGAAGGTATTGGGGAGATATTGCATCACAGTTGCTTGTCTAAAGTAGACTCGTACTTTATCGGGTCATAGAGATGTGTATACCTACACCCTCTGGTAGATAAAGAAGGTTAAGGAAGATCAGATGAAAATAGATAAGGACTATTATCACCCACGAGGAGTAAGATAAGATTGTTAATAGTGTTCGGATTCAGATAGCGATATAAAACCTCCAGGTGAAGGACCTAAGGGGAATCATCACTTCGTGTAGTCCTTTTCTCAAGTTTGGTCATTAAAATGTAAGTACGATTGTGTAGGGCTAAAGGACACACTTATGTCCTATTACTGGGAATGTGGGTAAATTATGGCTTCGTGTGTGCAGGGTCGCTTAAGTGAAGGAGTCAGCCGTATTGAATACAGTGTCTACCCATTACACCTAAGGGGGATCATTACTTCGTGTGGTCCTGTTCTCAGTCGGGGTCATAAAAATGTATCTGTCAATTACACGCCCTTTGTGTAAGAAGAAATATACTGAAGGGTAGGTACGATTGTGTAGGGCTAAAGGACACAATTATGTCCTATTACTGGGAATGTGGGTAAATTATGGCTTCGTGTGTGCAGGGTCGCTTATGTTTAGTCAGCCGGATTGAAGAGAGTGTCTACCCACTACTCCTAAGGGGGATCATTACTTCGTGTGGTCTTGTTCTCAATCGGGGTCATAAAAATGTATTTGTCAATTACACGCCCTTTGGTTAAGAAGAAATATATTGAAGGGTAGGTACGATTGTGTAGGGGAGAGTGTCTACCCACTACAAGACAGTGTCTACCCACTACTCCTAAGGGGGATCATTACTTCGTGTGGTCCTGTTCTCAATCGGGGTCATAAAAATGTATTTGTCAATTACACGCCCTTTGGGTAAGAATAAATATATTGAAGGGTAGGTACGATTGTGTAGGACTAAAGGACACAATTATGACCTATTACTGGGAATGTGGGTAAATTATGGCTTCGTGTGTGCAGGGTCGCTTATG
>JBAIZL010000005.1:224236101-224361101 GCA_036971475.1 Prosapia bicincta
TCAGATCAGTTTGCAATTTAATTACTACAATATTACACTGAACCGGTCATTAATCACCAGTTTACTAATTACATACTCACGCCCTGATGATGGCGTCATAGTTGCCGAAACAAGTTTCTAATTGATATACTGGTGAGTAATGATAGTTGATGATAATATTTTAATATCTGTGTTCAAAAGAGCCTTTGTCTTCCTCTATCTCGTTAGTTTGTGTCTTGTTTATTACATCTCGTTGAGCCCAGTTATTTGTCTTACGTTGTTTATAGGCGTATTTCATTGGCGTCTTCTTTGTCGGTTATTGACTATCCGTCGCTATATATATTGTGTCGTTTCGTTTTCGTTAATTCTGCCTTGTTCTTTGTAACTCGTTATTTCTCTGGCTCTATTGCCATTGATTGTGTCTAGTTGATTACGTTTCGTTATTTGTGTCTTACTATTTCTGCCTCCTGTTTTTACTTGTTGTGTCTTATGTATTATTGTATCTTGTTATGTCTCGCTATACGCCTCGTTTGTGGCTTATTATTATACCATGTCCTCTTCTTTAGTTATTTCTCTTTATTTACACTGTGGAAAACACTGAACCCAATTTGTAATTATTATATTTTCCATATAATTTTTTTTTTTTAATTTTACAGTGTGTAATGTGTCGATATATTAAAAACAATGCACCGCAACCAGATGCACAGATTTCAATAACTCTCCAATCGAGATACTGAATTTAATTGTGCATGTCAGAGAATATGCTCACCATCTCTCAACTAAAGTTGGGGCTCGTACCTTATTAGCTATCCCATCACGGCTAGGCTATATTACCAGGTAATTTCGACCTAATGGCGAGGCCAGCCGGGCACCTAGACATTATGACTCTGTGAAGCGTGAACTGAGCTCGATCAAGGTCGAAACTTGTTTTCATAGTTCATTTGTCCCGAGACTAATTTCTTTCTGACAATCATAGTGAAACAGGATAACATAATGTACGGGCATCAATGAGCAGACATAACTCTACAGTTACGTAAACAGCTGACGCGTGAGATCAGATGATTTTTAGGTCATAATGTACATATAACGCTTTTAAGGTACATGTAAACTGTTGATTCCTGTGGTAGCTTAGGGCTTTAAGAAATTCTTTCTTTACTTAATTATGTGAGAGAGAAATAATTATTTATTAAACCAAAGGCCAAGCAACACTTTATTAAATGTGATTATTTAATGAAGATTTTGCTTTGTTTGACTGCCTTCTAAGTTCCAAACATTTTGAAAGTACAATAATGTTTACTTCAGCTATATTCTAGCGATAATGTTAGCCGCGATCTGGACGGCAGTGATATTTATATTTCATGTACGTTTTTGCTTGCCTAATGCGTGCGTAATACGCGACATTAGCGATTTGTGTCGCAATAATGTGAATGTTTTTATAGAGAATTTTCTATTTTTGTTTTATTTCGAAGTAAAGACGCAAAACGTATGAGTTTGTCTCTTTTGTCCTCTGCCGTAGCTAGAATTTATACTTTACAACGTATCGAACAGTACGTTTTTCCGTTGCCAGAAACAGGTAAAATTTGCAGTTTATGTCTTGCACGTCTTGACGTTTTTATAGAAACTACACTTTCTTGTATTACTTGGCAAAAACAACTACTTACGAGTTTATTCGGCAGACGCGTTTCAAGCTAGGTCAGCGTTTTTAAAATGCTGTGAATTATTTACAAGATTGTTGCTCAGGTGTGTTGTATTGATGTGAATCTGTGGTGTATTTCTGTTCATATAGTAGTTGTTAATTATGTGCTCAAATATAGTGTTTGATTGGGAGTGTGTTTTATCATTTAAAATCTGTTGGGATAGTGTCTATGACATAGACACCAATCTAAAAACCCTACATTACATCAATAAAAGCAAAAAGCTTAACACAGTAGAAAACTATGAGATGTATAAACACCATAAACACCATCCACAACACATTCTAAATGACAAACCCCACTCAGAATCAAATACTATATTTGAGCACATAATTAACAACTACTCTATGAACAATAACACACCACAGAACAAAAATACACCACAGACTCACACCAACACAACCTGAGCAACAGTCTTTTCAGTAATTCACAGCATTGAAAAATGCGCTGACCTAGTGCGAAACACGTCTACTGAATAAATCAGTAAGTAATGGTTTTTTGCCAAGATAATACAAACAAGTGTAGGTTAAATTTCACTTGGAACGATTTCCTTATTTTCAAATTTTTTGGAGTTTAAGGCGATGTTATTGATATGGATACCATATATTTACACAATACGAGATCTAACTGCTTGAAATATAAGAAAGATTCATGGCATGTCATTATGTAATGGCATATAACTCAAGTAAACCAAATCTCTACCGAGATTATATAGCGGTACCTATAACTCGCTATATAGGCCTATAACAAGAAGCGGCAATTAGGCGATTAGTTGTGGTTTAACTCCAGACAGCTGCCTACCCCTTTCTTGCATCTAGGCAAAATGTTGAGCGGCAGCACGAGGTTAGACCAACACTGAGCCAGAGGGCTCCCCCACCAGTCAAGTAGGTCATTGCGCATCGACTGGTCAAGTATCTTGCTATGTCTCGCGACTTATCTCCCGCTATCTGGCGGGAGTTTACCCCGCTCGTTGTATTTAATGACATTGTTTTTAATTGCCCGAAGTCAATAATCGGTCCTGAATCATAAAGACTGCTTGCACGGTGAGGTAAACAAGCAGGTATGGGTACATGAGGGTTGAGTGGATTATTATGGCCCAAACCTGACAGTATGACCTTAAAGAAATAACTACATTAACAATAGACGGTAATAGATTTAGGTGGATACAGTAACATGTGATCATTTTCAATGCATAACACAAAAATAAGCAGTTCTAAAGCTGAATCAGCTGAAGTTGGCTTCTCGATCAGCTGTGCCGACTTTTGATTGTTGCAGTGTATTCGTGTTGACGTATTACATTTGAGTTTAGTTTTTGCTGACATGGTGCTAACTACTGCAGAGAAAACTTTTATCGTAGAACATTATTTTCTCTAATTTGGAATTGGACTCGCGGGTGGCCCAAGTCTGCCACACACTGAATTACGTTTTCAGGAATATTTTCATAAACCCCGCCTTATCAATGCTGTTATTATTAGTGTTGTTGAAAACGTTCGAAGATCAGTTAGTGTTTTGACACAGCGGAAGGGTTTCAGGTCGCCCAACTACTTCCTGTACAAACGAAAACCACGGAAGAGTGTTCCATCAAGTGACCGAAAAGAAGTCTAAACCACACGTCTTTTACACTGAATTTTAAAAAATACTTCGCGTTGGTGAGAAATATGTTCAAAAACATTGGCGGTTTCCCTACAAGATACAAACTGCGCAACCTTTGAACTATTTAAACAAAACAACCAGAGCTCAGTAGGCCTAAAGCAATCCGATGTTAGCAATGTGCTATTGAAAACGTGAGTTTCTGAGTGACGTATAGTTTTCTAATGTATGTCATGTGCATCTTAGTTGTTTCATAAACAAGCAGACAACGCTTTTTCTTCCTATTGAACGTCCTGACAGTTGTAGAGAGGTCGCAACCATTCGGTGCGCTGTATCAGAGAGGGGCAAATTGGACCATACTTTGCTGAAAACAATAATGGAAATTCTCTTACTGTAAATAGAAACCTATATAGAGTCATTCTTGATCGTTTTATAGGAGTCCTTAGGAGATTTTGTTGAGCTCTAAACCTGACTTTTTGTTTACAATGGCTCTAGTAAGATAGCGCAACCAGCCTCACCGCTTTAGACAACATTGCTTTCCTTCAAGAAACTTTTGGCAACCGCCTCAGCTCCCTTAGAAAAAACTTCCCTTACCTAGCCCACTCCCCCGATCTTACACCACCTGATGCCTATGTCTGGGAATGATGAAGGATATTTTCCATGATGACCCACCAACCCTCAACGTCCAAATATAGGAAAAAATAACTATAGGCACAACGAGCATGAAACAACCTCTCTTCGCCAAAATGACCTTCAACAGCCTCACGAGTGTTGCCCCAAATTGAACGAAGGCCATATAGAAGCTCATATATATATATATACATATATACTCGTGTTTAATCTATTTAGCTTCTTTTACGTATGTGTTTGTAAAACTAAGTAAATATAATCAAATAAAATAAAATCTTACAACTGTTTCAGTACCGTTTATTTTGGCGCATAAGGTACAAGTCAAACTTCATCTCATGTACGACTAAGTCAGTCATTTTAAAAAAACCCAGAATGTTTTATTCAACTTGTCTTTTGCAGAATTGCATTTCACAAAACGTTTTTGGATATCGAAAACAGCTTTACGCAGCTGCCAGTGTTGCCAAGTCGTCACGTGTGACGCAAACATGTGTATATGTACATTGCAGCCTGGAATAACAGACTACACGATGTATTCAACGCAGACAGACCGGGTTTAGTGTTATGATAATTCCCCATGTAATTAATAGCTAGTGCACATATTTGTCACGGAAACTCTGTGTTTATTCTAGGCGAGATCCACGATGACGTCATGTTGCCATTGGTGTAATGTTTATTTAGCGACCGTTTTCCAACGGCCATTGAAGGTTTAACGAAGTTTAAAATATTTCTCCTTCTGATTTTATAGCCTGCTTCTTTATAACCTTAACCTAAATTAAGTTCATTACAGCTTAGCTAGTGAGAACAATTCACAAAAGTAAAAATTAAAACAGTTTACTCTAAATCTTACTACACATTGGTTTATTCAAACAAACACACTACTTGTTACAACAGACTATTTTCGACGACTATGTCGCCTTCATCAGTGCTTGTATACTACTGATGAAGCCAAGCACTGATGAAGACGACATCGTAGTCGAAACTAATATGTTTGTTTTAATAAACTAGTGTGTAGTGAGATTTAGAAAATATTTATTTTTACCGTTGTTATCTTAACCAATGTTGCCGTCAGTTTGATGGCCGACAATATAAATATACTTCATTCCAAGAACGTAATTAATAGAAGATTTAAAAAAATATAGTTATTTAATAATAAAATAATTTAGTTAATAAAAAGCCATTATTAGATGTTGAAAAACTTCTACAATTTATTGCAATCGAATCTTAAAAAGTGTCTCACGAGTTTAAGAAAGCCTTAATTTAAAAAGCCGGAATAAAAAATATATAACTAGTTATCATTATATTAAGTAAATTATAGTAAAAATTATTGAAATATAAATTATTACTGGTATTATTAATAACTCTTTTACTTAAAATTGTACAATATATCAAGTAACATAACCAACGTGTTAAAACAGATGTTCTACAACATAACCTATAATATAAAAACAGCTGTTGTACGAAATCATATGTTATCACTTATTTAAACTAAAATATGAAACTCATTCCGTGATGGAATGAAGTGTAACGGATGAGCCTTTTTTACTCCCGTGGCATATTAACTAATCCCAGAAAGCGAAGCAATGTAAGACAAATACTGCCTTTTGATTGGTCGTTTAGCTTCTCCCACTCCACCAACAACTAAAATCTAAATCTTTAACTTTTGGTTATAATTTTTTTTTAATTACTATTTGCCTACATAGTAATGTTGAATAAAATTATAACCAAATGTATCCTGACTGGATACTTCGTAGGTATACTGTATTTTAATATAGGTATATTGTAATGTATAAAACCAAGTCTTGACAGAATTTAGACGTAGTGCAGTGCGCTGTAGCTATAGGCCTACATGCCATTACAGACTAACATTTAAAATGTGAAAAAAGTAACTTTCCGTATTTTCCGCGGAAAAAAGTCGAGTAATTAAAAAAAAACATAATTAAAGAAACCAACGTCACTAAGACTATAGTTTTACCATATTTTTACTGTATTATTGTATTAATCCATTAAACAATAGTTTAAGACTAGTTTAAAGTGATTAATAAAGATTCACCGAACGCAATGGACTACAAAATGGTAAGAGTAAAGAATAGTAGTAAAAATTTAAGTATTATTAAAATAAATGGGTTCTTTTATTCATTAATAATAATCCATATTTCAATCCATAATAAACATTGAACACGGTGTCACGATTCACAATGTTGACAGTTTGTTGTTGGTGGAGTGGAGCTACACGGCCGATCAAAAGGCAGCATTTGCCTTACATTGCTTCGCCTTCTGGGATTAGTAATTATCCACTCCCGTGCAAAACATAGTCACGCCTAACGTTAAGGAGTACCATATTCACTTCTAAAAGTTGATTTACTCACTACTAAACTTGATGTCCATTGTCTCCTTATTCTTTAAACACCTAACAGTTAAAGATATTCAGTTTACGTGTTGGATACTTGATCCCTCATGTCTACCAATGTGATTTATCTGCTGTAATTACGTCCACATATGGCGCGTAATTGTAAAGTACAGTTAAATACATTTCAGTTTTGCAATACAAACATAACCACAAAGTTTATGGTAACAGCTGGCGAGAGAAATCAGCTGATTTACGTGTCGGCCATGATAACAATTAAAAAGATTCATCGTGGACTACAAAAGCGGTACAGTCACGACCCGATACGTTAACCTTCCGACTTTAACGTGACTGTATCGAGACTAAAGCTTCATCGTTGATGTAAACCAGATTTTATCGGACAATGTATCGTTATTTTGCGATTTTATCGTTTAAACACAATAAATTATAAATATTGATTCCGAAATATGAGTTGTTCTTACAAAGACCATCTGTTTATGATCAGATGTGACGAGAGTACTGAAATAGGGTGATAAAATGTTTTGAATTGAAACATTTGGAATGGCATTCGACATCACGACCCAGACCAAACGTTTTCAGGTTGTCCCAACGGGTCTGGACCCTTGAGGATGCCCCCTGCAGGTCTCTCCGACGATAACAGATTTTGTTTTGTGATGTTAGAAAAAAATAATCTCAGACCTAAACTTCAACATTGGACATTTTGTTGCAAGATAATCTGCTTGTCAAAGAGGCCTGTTTACTTTTATTTAGTTATACACAACACAGTCTTATGTATAGAGCATAAATTGGCGGTAAAAGGCTTCTAATGATAAACAACTATATTTTTTTCACAAAATTGGCTCAAATATACCATCTAGACAACAAAAATTGATTTGAAGTTTCAGAAAGTATAAATAGTGGTTAGATCTTACATAAATTAGCGTGTTTAAACATAACTAAACTCTACAAATATAGCCCTTTATAAATAGCTAGGGGCTTATAGGGGCAAATGCCTCTATTCATATTAAAACAAAATTTAAACTTTTGTATAATGATTTTAGTTTTAAATACAAATTAATAAATATAGTTCAAATTTTTCATAACAAAATTTCCTCATAAACTATATATTTTTGTGAATGTGTTATGAATTTGATTTTATTGACCAATCGTATTATCAATATGTATCTTTAATCCATCTTGAGATTTTACTCGACTTAGTGCAACATAAAGCTGATCATGTGTAAAATCAGGTTTGGTCGACTGAAGCCTTACTTATAGGCCCTAGTTATTAAAAATGTAAGTCTTAAAGTAAATTTGTTTATTTTTGTTTGAAATGGCATGTTAGGATCTGTTGATATTAATGTAATTATTGGTAAAAATATGTTTCTTTTTCCAGAACCAGTGGTTATTCCTAATTTAATACACTTGTCAAACACATCTAGCACGATAAGACTCCATTAACTAAACCTGATCCCAAGTTCATATTTCTAACTAACCTTTAATACTGTTAAAATATTTGTACTCAGCTGTTTTTAATATATTATTTGTACAGCTGTTTCTCAGCTGAAATATTTGAAAATCATACTTAGCTGTTTTTTATTGCAATGTTTTTCTTATGGATAGATTTGGTAACTTTAAGTTCCTCAAATGTTGTAATGTTGAGGAGCATTATAAATGTTCAATGTTCCTATAAACGCTGTAAATGTTGTAATTTGAGAAAAACCCTATATTTTCCCTAAAAACCCTAAATGGAAAAATCTATGTTAGAATCTATGTTGAATAGTACAGTAGAGCATCGATTATGTAAGGTAATGTGGCCTACCTCGGATAATCGAAAATCGATAACACGGACTTTATAAAAAAGCGGAAAGGAAACGTGTGGTGGATTTTTTAAAAAGTATCTGGTGTATAATCAAAAGAAAATATAACGTACAAATTAAAACAAGTGATATAAAAAAGTCAATTCCTGCTTAATCAATAAAAAGTTTTTATTTTTGTTACTTTTTATTCAATAATTACAAATAATATAAATAAAGTAACATAACCTACGCGTAAAACAGCTGTTCTATAACATAACCTATAACATAAAATCAGCTGTTTTATGAAACCATATTATGTTAATTACATATTTTAAGACAAATGGGTCGATATAACTATATAACTATATTGCATACATAGCCCCTTTTGTAAAAAGGTTTTCCTCCATGTAAAACTAAAATAATTAATTAAATTATATTAATATTAGAAAAAAGCTGAATTATCATCAAGTGTCGTCATTTAAACAAATGTATTTGAACTTCAGTGGATGAATAAATAGGATTTTGTTAACGATTGAAAACTTAAACGATATATATATATATATATATATATATATATATATATATATATATATATATATATATAAACAGTGTAAACTAATAAAATTTAAAAATTAGAAAAGTTGAAGGCACATTTTCCTTTTAACTTTTTCCTAAGCTTTGTATAAACAGAGATGCTCTTGGATCTGTAAAATTTAACCTATTTTTACGTCTATGCTTTAACAGTTAGCCGAGAAACAAAATCTATAGGGCCTATTATTTCTATACTACCTCGTTTAACCCAGAACTCAGTCGGTGTTCGAACAATCGAGGCTGTACCGTACGTATTTGCTCAAGAATTATGGGATAACTTGTTTTACAATTCGAAATATCTACATTGCCCTTTAACTTTGTATTACATATTCTATCCGACAGAAATAAAATCTTTTAACCTAAAATGATAAAGTAAAGATATAATTATATCGAGCCACGGATTTTACGGTTACTATGCACATAACTGTATTTACGTAAACCTTTTCACATTATTGGATTCATAAACCGTAACACATGACTGTCGAGCTTTCTTGAATATGGCCGAAATAACAGTATCAGTAAGATCAAGTCAACTTGAAACTGTTGTCAATAGTCATAACCATAGGAACCAATTCTGTGTATGTAAAATTGTCTGACCCATTTCTAAATCCGTCCAGAAACGATATCGCTTGTATGCATGCAAATTATACGCCCCATTATTTGCTTATTGTTCCACTTAGTTATTAATACGCTGTGTGTGACTTGTTACTGTTAAGTATAAGGCGGTCATAAATGAGTAATAGTTGTGTCTAGACAACCAACACTAATCACTCGGTCCATGATTGGGATATACGTCCCTTTGTTAGTAGTAAACCTGTAAAATATCCGGTTATGTAAAAAGAACAAACTTAAGTAAGCTAACAACGTGCAAGTCGCGAGACTTAGCAAGGGACTTGAAAACCCGATCAGTGTTTGACGAGCCTCATTCCTATAAGTATAGGTCCGCTAAAAGTATAGTGTGGGCCATGTAACCGTGCACCTGACCGTGAAAGATCCTACGAGATTTTTCGTGTACTACCACTTCTAAAAACATGTTACATATTCAGAATGTTCTATACATCAACAGCTTCTGCAACAGATATATCTACACATATTTCAAGATTGTTTGTTATTTCATACCGAAGCTAATTTATCATCGAATTTATCTAATATCGACCGTCTCATGCAAGTCAGTATTTTGACAGTCCTTATCATGTTTGTAGGAAAGTATTTATACTAACTCCCGTCTCGCCTAATGCGATCTCTCAAGGCCAAGGGCTCGGTTACGTGGTTCGCGCTATACTGTATTTGGTTCAACACTGAGGCTAAATGCGAGGGAGAAGTGAGGCTTTCCAGGTCCCCTAATCGTCGAATTCGTCTCCTGTGCACCTCAAATATCTTGCTATATCTTGAGCGTTATATGTCTAAATTACACTACGTTCCAAGATAGATGAAAATGAAGGTCGTTCCTTCACTTGAGCAGTAAATTATCTAGTGTTAGAAAACATTTATTTAACAAAACTTACCGGTACTTTGTGCTGTATTGTGATGTGACAACCGCATCTAGATTATCGATAGAATATCTCCAGTCATTTTAAGTTGAAGTGTGAGGTGTGGTGACATTTGACAGAATTACGATAGAATATAAATATCTGCATACTTAAGTGTAAATTAAGTCTGTGAAACTTGCTGTTTAAGGGCTAAGCAGCGGACATGAGTCGACACAATATATGCCATAAACAGTGGAGATTCCCGACTGGTCTTTGGTATAGTTTGATTTAAAACAGAATAGGATTCTGCGTGGGTGGAATCGACCAGAGGGAGTGAGGATTACAGCCGTCTGAGCTAATACAAAATTCACATCTTGCTGCGTGGGTGAGCCTTGTTGCCAATTCGACGTTAAACTTCCGTTCGTCGCTCAGTGACATCGTAACTGTGGTGCAGTGATTTACTAGTGTTGTAGTTTGGTTGGTTCTGCAGTTTCAGTCGCTGGCAGTGGCGGGTTGACTGTCAATGCGTTCGAACTGACAACACAGCATCCCTACCCTGCCTCAGACCCATTCCTATTCTACTTTAAATCCAAGTATAACAAAAAAACGAATCCGTCTATACTAGAGAAGTGGACAAGTAAACAGAAGAACAGTTTAAGAGCGAGAAGTGTTCGTGTCTAGTCCTGACATGAGTTTGTGTTTAAGCAACGGATAAAACCATTTGCTTGTGTAACGCTTGGGTGTTTAATTAATGGCCTTGCTACCTGATCCCCAAAGAAATATAGGTATACTATCATTTCGTGTTCATATGTCAAAACCTAACAACTACCAAGCAGAGATAGTGGTTACCTTAGCTACGAACCTAACAAAGAGTATGTTATTTCAAATTATTGCGGCTGAACTTGCAAACCATGTAATCTGGCATCAAGTAAAATTTAAAGCCTTACCTTAATCCTAAATACAATTGGTTTTAACATAAGTGTTCGATGCTAACTCTAGGATATCAATTTTTATAACGTAGGCTTAGGCGTAACCTCGTTCATGCAAACAGCTGACGAGTAAAATCAGCTGGAATATCCAAATTGCTATACAAACTTGAGTCATTGTTGCCCAAATCAACCAGAACCTAAACAGGTGTTATCATCACACAAGTTATAGGTCAAGGCGACGTCGGGTGCGTCATGTAATCGCTTTAACGTAAAGGAATGTAAATAGGCGGAAATATAACACCTCCTCATGAACTTTATGTTAGCGGCGTCACGTAAGCATAATCTAACGTAACCTATAGGCTACTAGATTTTGTCCCTCTTTTTTTCACTAATTTATTACCCCTATTAGTTTTTCACCCCTAAACCACCCTCAGCAAAACATTAATAAAATGTAATAAACTGTAAGTATTGTATTTTTTGAAATATTTCAAACTCTTGAATAGGAACAGTCAGATATTTTAGATTGGACTTTTTTGAACTTAGAATACATATGAGTTATACGAAAAGGTACGATATGTCAGAAACATTAGAAAATTTCTGTGAAAAGTGGAAAAAGCCAAGATGGCGGAGTTTTGTTATTTCTTAATAGTACTACCTGAACTATAATTTATTGGTATAAGGTTACCGTTTATTAATCTTTACCAAATATCTTTCAGAAAGACGAACGTCACGCGAAGGTCGAATGTTTACTTTGATGCGCATGAGGGCTAACAGACAGCGAGGGGCTCCTAATTATTCCACTTGTTGATTGCATCGGGGCCCGGTGGGTAATGGCCAAACATAATGCGCACCTAATAGTCATAGTCATTTATAATCCAGCCATGATGGCTTTCTTTCTTTCTAGGTCGTGCGGGAGGCATATCCTTCAGGCCAAGCTTAAGGCAAACTCTAGTATAGTCGAGAGAAACTGTTTGAGTTGTTACCAAGTAAGATGGCCAAGTAACTACAACCAAGGTCATTCTGTGTCACTACTTAATCCAGCCATGATGGCTTTCTTTCTAGGTCGTGCGGGAGGCATATGCTTCAGGCCAAGCTTTTAAGGCAAACTCTAGAATAGTCGAGAGAAACTGTTTGAGTTGTTACCAAGTAAGATGGCCAAATAACTATAACTAAGGTCATTCTGTGTCACTCCTTAATCCAGCCATGATGGCTTTCTTTCTTTCTAGGTCGTGCGGGAGGCATATCCTTCAGGCCAAGCTTAAGGCAAAGTCTAATATAGTCGAGAGAAACTGTTTGAGTTGTTACCAAGTAAGATGGCCAAGTAACTATAACCAAGGTCATTCTGTGTCACTCCTTAATCCAGCCATGATGGCTTTCTTTCTAGGTCGTGCGGGAGGCATATCCTTCAGGCCAAGCTTAAGGCAAAGTCTAATATAGTCGAGAGAAACTGTTTGAGTTGTTACCAAGTAAAATGGCCAAGTAACTACAACCAAGGTCATTCTGTGTCACTCCTTAATCCAGCCATGATGGCTTTCTTTCTTTCTAGGTCGTGCGGGAGGCATATCCTTCAGGCCAAGCTTAAGGCAAAGTCTAATATAGTCGAGAGAAATTGTTTGAGTTGTTACCAAGTAAAATGGCCAAGTAACTACAACCAAGGTCATTCTGTGTCACTCCTTAATCCAGCCATGATGGCTTTCTTTCTAGGTCGTGCGAGAGGCATATGCTTCAGGCCAAGCTTAAGGCAAACTCTAGTATAGTCGAGAGAAACTGTTTGAGTTGTTACCAAGTGAGATGGCCAAATAACTATAACCAAGGTCATTCTGTGTCACTCTTTAATCCAGCCATGATGGCTTTCTTTCTTTCTAGGTCGTGCGGGAGGCATATCCTTCAAGCCAAGCTTAAGGCAAACTTTTTTATAGTCGAGAGAAACTGTTTGAGTAGTTACCAAGTAAGATGGCCAAGTAACTACAACCAAGGTCATTCTGTGTCACTCCTTAATCCAGCCATGATGGCTTTCTTTCTTTCTAGGTCGTGCGGGAGGCATATCCTTCAGGCCAAGCTTAAGGCAAACTCTAGTAAAGTCGAGAGAAACTGTTTGAGTTGTTACCAAGTAAGATGGCCAAGTAACTACAACCAAGGTCATTCTGTGTCACTCCTTAATCCAGCCATGATGGCTTTCTTTCTTTCTAGGTCGTGCGGGAGGCATATCCTTCAGACCAAGCTTAAGGCAAACTCTAGTAAAGTCGAGAGAAACTGTTTGAGTTGTTACCAAGTAAGATGGCCAAGTAACTATAACCAAGGTCATTCTGTGTCACTCCTTAATCCAGCCATGATGGCTTTCTTTCTTTCTAGGTCGTGCGGGAGGCATATCCTTCAGACCAAGTTTAAGGCAAACTCTAGTATAGTCGAGAGAAACTGTTTGAGTTGTTACCAAGTAAGATGGCCAAGTAACTACAACCATGGTCATTCTGTGTCACTCCATAATCCAGCCATGATGGCTTTCTTTCTTTCTAGGTCGTGCGGGAGGCATATCCTTCAGGCCAAGCTTAAGGCAAACTCTAGTAAAGTCGAGAGAAACTGTTTGAGTTGTTACCAAGTAAGATGGCCAAGTAACTATAACCAAGGTCATTCTGTGTCACTCCTTAATCCAGCCATGATGGCTTTCTTTCTTTCTAGGTCGTGCGGGAGGCATATCCTTCAGGCCAAGCTTAAGGCAAACTCTAGAATAGTCGAGAGAAACTGTTTGAGTTGTTACCAAGTAAGATGGCCAAGTAACTATAACCAAGGTCATTCTGTGTCACTCCTTAATCCAGCCATGATGGCTTTCTTTCTTTCTAGGTCGTGCGGGAGGCCTATCCTTCAGGCCAAGCTTAAGGCAAACTCTAGTATAGTCGAGAAAAACTGTTTGAGTTGTTACCAAGTAAGATGGCCAAGTAACTATAACCAAGGTCATTCTGTGTCACTCCTTAATCCAGCCATGATGGCTTTCTTTCTTTCTAGGTCGTGCGGGAGGCATATCCTTCAGGCCAAGCTTAAGGCAAACTCTAGTATAGTCGAGAGAAACTGTTTGAGTTGTTACCAAGTAAGATGGCCAAGTAACTATAACCAAGGTCATTCTGTGTCACTCCTTAATGATCCGTACACTGCATTATATGGCGGTTACGGCATCGTTGTAAGACTTCCAGAGGGTCACTAAATGTTACTTCTACGTTTTAGCTCTGTATTTTAGCTATATACCTAACCTCAAAACGATAGCCTCGTTCGATTCCGATGAGGGCGCAACGGGAAGACAATTATTTATGACTCCAGTAGAGGGTAGGCCTACTTCAGATATGCTACCCTATAAATGATACCTCCTTTATCCCCTACCAGGGATGATTTTGTACCGACGTTAATCCATAATATATTCGCAATCCTTTCCTTTCTGTTACCTTAAAACTACGCAAACAATTGATATCTTTATGACGGTTTCCTTCTTGAACGTCCTGCTTGAAACTGGCACGGATTCGTTTCCAAGCAAGCCTTAGTCATATGTGGAACGTTACCATAGACCGGGGATTCTCAGTCTTTCAGGCTCTGCGGCACCCTTTAACACTGACATGACGTCACGTCCCCTTTAGAACGTATTGGACCAGAAATACAATCTGAATATAAAACTGAAGCTGGTAAACCAAAGATAAATTTATTTAACTTTTAATATAAATATTTATATTATATAAATATATTTAACCTTACAACTGAAAATGCTGCAATTCTACAGTGATTGACCTAATACGGGCCTTGCACAATATAAATCATAAAAAATTGTTAATGATGCATAACGTAGGTAAATATATAAAACCTATATATATATGTATATATATATATATATATATATATATATATATATATATATATATATATATATATGGGTCTATAGCCTGGAGCACAGAGACCATAACTCAATAACAACGCTCTTTAAGACTAAACATTCTAAAAAAACAATAACCCAGCTCAGTACAGATGTTACCCCAGTTGTATCTAACTGGTGATGTAACCCCTCGCCTGTTGGCAGTTTACGTGCACTTATCCTCAAGGGGGTGCGCCTCACAGTTTGAGAACCATACCATTCGGCTCATGATTATGACTTTTTCTCTTCTTTGACGAAATCTGGAGGGTTACTTCTCCCTGATATTACTTCACTTCGTCCCCGGGTTGTAATTATACACCCATACAAAATGATTTGTCGACCAGTCTCTTACTGCGATATACAAATATTGTCTAATATTGTATACAAAATCACTTTCCATAGAGGTGTTACACATCGCCTCGTTTAAAAAAAGTACTTAAATTTAGTTTTATTGCGTGTAATGGTCTTTTTGTGGTCCAATTAGAGCCGTATATCAATCCGGGGCGGCTCCTTTAATAGAAAAAAAACTCTATGCTTTCTGAAAGATAAATAATGGCGGTTGTGGAACTGTAAGTGTATACAAGTGTTAACCTTAACTTATCTGAATATTGTTACTAGGCGGAGGTGCAAGTCTCTCTAGGAGGTGAAGCCAATCTAAACCTGTATGCGGATAAAACATAACAATACCCTCTAGTTGTAACAATGGGTTCTTTTACAATGAAGTGGTCACAAAGACGACCATGTAATTCCACATAGTCGAAATTACAATAAAAATTTAGTTAAACCAAACCCCCCAGTGCTCAGAAGTAAAACTCCGAGTACTTCAGTAAAAGATCGTAGCTCATGATTCAAGTATCAGTTACCATGTGTTGATTCGTCAATGGAGACAAGCTTTTTTGTTTAGCGTAGCACTTCAAGCTTTTCTCATTTTGATAACCCAGATGTGCCGAAAACTGCGTAAAATCACATTATGCCCAAATAGTTTCCACCGTTACATGTTACATAAAACGTACTTCGAGTGAGCATGTGAAGGCATTACACCGTAATCTTGTTTCATAACATCCCAAACAGCTGTTGGATAGAGAGGAGGTTATTTAATCACTTACCCACTGGACGCACGCAACGCAATCTGCCGCTGGAACGACGTAAATCGCTTATCAGCCCAGAACATTTTGTAAAGAATACTTTATCGTGCAGGCAACATTACAGCTACGTTTATAGCATTGGCCACGTTACCCCTACTGCTGTCTGTTGTTTTATTTCTCTTCCAGAATTACATTATTCAATCACGATTTGTTGATTTCATTTATTCAGATTCCGATTTTTCCTTTTAGGTACTTTGTTCGAATCAAAGTTTTATAATAACTTTCTAGAGCACTACATGAAGTGTTCTGCCTCCGAGAGGACGATAACAGAGAGATCTGTTTAATTCTGTCCTTATTATTATTATTCGCTTTCTGAAAGATTTCCTATAAATATATACTCTGATAATGACCCAGTAAACCCAGAAGCTCTTCAAGAAATTATCTCTTTTTTTGGTTAACAACTGCTTTTTTCATTTAACCCATTGAATCCTTTTACATTTTTTCAAACACTTTCCATTCTTTTGCGAAAAGCTTCTCCTTCTATATTTCTCCATGCATTCTTTGGTTTGCAGCTTCTCTCTCTTCATTTGACTATCCATTCCTTCTATATTTCTCCATGCATTTTTTGGTTTGTAGCTTCTCTCTCTTCATTTGACCATGCATTCCTTCTATACTTCTCCTTACATTCCTTGGCTAACAGCTTCTCTCTCTCTCTCTCGTCATTTGACCATGCATTCCTTCTATATTTCTCCATGCATTCTTTGGCTTACCACTTCTCTCTCTTCATTTGACCACACATTCCTTCTATATTTCTCCATGCATTCTTTAGCAAACAGTCTCTCTCTTCATTTGATCACACATTCCTTCTATATTTCTCCATGCATTCTTTAGCAAACAGTCTCTCTCTTCATTTGATCACACATTCCTTCTATATTTCTCCATGCATTCTTTAGCAAACAGTCTCTCTCTTCATTTGATCACACATTCCTTCTATATTTCTCCATGCATTCTTTAGCAAACAGTCTCTCTCTTCATTTGATCACACATTCCTTCTATATTTCTCCATGCATTCTTTAGCAAACAGTCTCTCTCTTCATTTGATCACACATTCCTTCTATATTTCTCCATGCGTTCTTTAGCAAACAGTCTCTCTCTTCATTTGATCACACATTCCTTCTATATTTCTCCATGCATTCTTTAGCAAACAGTCTCTCTCTTCATTTGATCACACATTCCTTCTATATTTCTCCATGCATTCTTTAGCAAACAGTCTCTCTCTTCATTTGATCACACATTCCTTCTATATTTCTCCATGCATTCTTTAGCAAACAGTCTCTCTCTTCATTTGATCACACATTCCTTCTATATTTCTCCATGCATTCTTTAGCAAACAGTCTCTCTCTTCATTTGATCACACATTCATTCTATATTTCTCCATGCATTCTTTAGCAAACAGTCTCTCTCTTCATTTGATCACACATTCCTTATATATTTCTCCATGCATTCTTTAGCAAACAGTCTCTCTCTTCATTTGATCACACATTCCTTCTATATTTCTCCATGCATTCTTTAGCAAACAGTCTCTCTCTTCATTTGATCACACATTCCTTCTATATTTCTCCATGCATTCTTTAGCAAACAGTCTCTCTCTTCATTTGATCACACATTCCTTCTATATTTCTCCATGCATTCTTTAGCAAACAGTCTCTCTCTTCATTTGATCACACATTCCTTCTATATTTCTCCATGCATTCTTTAGCAAACAGTCTCTCTCTTCATTTGATCACACATTCCTTCTATATTTCTCCATGCATTCTTTAGCAAACAGTCTCTCTCTTCATTTGACCACACATTCCTTCTATATTTCTCCATGCATTCTTTGGCTTACCACTTCTCTCTCTTCATTTGACCACACATTCCTTCTATATTTCGCCATGCATTCTTTAGCAAACAGTCTCTCTCTTCATTTGATCACACATTCCTTCTATATTTCTCCATGCATTCTTTAGCAAACAGTCTCTCTCTTCATTTGATCACACATTCCTTCTATATTTCTCCATGCATTCTTTAGCAAACAGTCTCTCTCTTCATTTGATCACACATTCCTTCTATATTTCTCCATGCATTCTTTAGCAAACAGTCTCTCTCTTCATTTGATCACACATTCCTTCTATATTTCTCCATGCATTCTTTGCTTTGCAGCTTCTCTCTCCTCATTTGACCACACATTCCTTCTATATTTCTCCATGCATTCTTTGGATTGCAGCTTCTTTCCCTTCATTTGACTGTGCATTCCTTCCATATTTCTCGATGTATTTTTTTGTCTTACCACTTCTCTCTCTTCATTTGACCATGCATTCCGTTTTCTATTTCTGCAAGCACTCTTTCAATCTCTAGTTTGCAGCTCATTCGAATATACCACGTTTTATGCTAAATATACCCTTTGTATACATTATCATTGCTCCTCTGAAGCTACAACTATTGTTAAGCCTTTTTTCTATCTGTAGCTTTCTTTCTATTTCCTCACTCTTCCCCTCCTTTTATTAAGATATGTAGTTTTTTTTGTGTCATTAATTGTTTTACTTTGCTTTTTCTGCAATTTTTCTTTGATTTTTAAACTCTAACATCATGTTTTTTTACTTTACTATACATTATTTTTCAATCCTACAATTTTGTCATTATTCTAACATTAGTGGCGTGGAAATAAGATAAATCTTTTCGTAGGCAGGATAACATCCAATATAAGGGCACAGGTTACACCCGCGTGACATTTAGAGATACTACCCTTGACTCAGTATTGGTAGTATATCATTGTTATACGTCTCGGGCGTCACTGTCTTGTTCACAACACGCATCTTCTGTGCTTAGATGCGAGAGAGGGGTAGACAGCTGCCTGGCCTTCCACTTCCTCTAGTTGGCGAACTCCCCTCCTGCGCATCTCAAATCCCTTGCTATGTCTCTGGAGTTATACTACTGCCACACAACACAATTACAAGTCGGACAGTGTCGTTGGAGTCGAGAAAAGCTGGACGTACTCGCAGTTCACGGTGGGAGTTTCAGATAGAGTGAATAAACAAATATATCAATCTGTTTAAATCTAAAACGTTTTGTTTATTCATAAATGACCGGTTTTAACACATTTTCAACGTGCCCGACACTGCAGTCACTGATGTAGTATGGTGGTACAGAACACTCAACTGTGAAGACAAACCCTAGTAATACAATACATTAATAGCTTTACTTTAACCAATAGACAACTTTAAGTCTTTCCCATTTTTTATTCCCCTTCCCTGTTCACTCGGCTCCATTTCTCACCGAGTTTGTGCTCTTCCGCCTTAGAGAAATAATGTTTTTTCCTACAGATCCTTAAGGAAACTATCTAGTTTAAACCTTTAATGTTGTCCACGATTGGCTATAAATTAGTAACGAAATAATGTGAATAATAAAGTCCTTGTCATAAGTCGTAAAATGTTGTAGCTTCTAAGCGCAGATTGTAAGAACATTATTTACGTGTTAAAATCGTAATGTAGTTAATCTAAAATTATCATTATAGTTATACCTAGTTTTACCCGTAATAATTTTAGCATATTTTGAACTGGCGCATTCGGATGATGCTCTTACAAATTTATGATTTAATTTAATAATATATAATTATTTTTCGTAATTTGAAGAGGTTTATATAACTTGATACTACCCATATTTCTTTATGGGCACTTCCCATTGTCATAGGAAATTTATAACCCGCCACAGACCTACTCCTCATACAGCCTAATTGATCGGGTGTTTGACTGATCGGGTGGGTCGATTAATCAGATGGTTTGGCTGATCGGATGGTTTGACTGATCAAGTGGGTCTACTGAGCGGATGGTGATCGGGTAAGTCGACTGATCGGGGGGGTTTGCCTGATCGGGTGGGTCGACTAATAGGATGGTTTGGCTGATCCTACGATTTTACTGATCGGAGGGTTTGACTAATCAGATAGTTTGACTGATCGGATGGTTTAACGGATGGTATAGTTTGACTGATCGAAAGGTTTGACTAATCAGATAGTTTGACTGATCGGATGGTTTAACGGATGGTATAGTTTGACTGATCGGATGGTTTAACGGATGGTATAGTTTGACTGATCGGATGGTTTGACTAATCAAATGGTTTGACTATTCGGGTGGATCATCAGATCGAATGGTGTGTCAAATCGTGTGGGTCGACTGATAGAGCGGTATTAAAAGCGTGAATAATCTGGGCTAGGATGGATTCAATAATCTAGATATAGTTTTTATACTATTCATAGAGATAGCTATTACAGCACTTGCCTTGTTCCTACAACTGTACTGTTTGTCTTCTAGGTTTCGTTCCCTCACTAACTACTGTATCTCCATTTATTTCCCACGCTTCCCATGTAATTGCCAATCATAAATTTGTTAGGGCACTTCCGGCGTTATAAAAAAGTAACCAAATCATTTCAGACCCCAATATGTAATTCCGCTCGGTGAAGTTTTCCCTGATTTCATTCTATTTCTTATCTTTTCGTAGTCTCTTGACACTCTGGTACTTCGCTTAAGGAAACCATTTTTAATTGTTTGAGTTTTTTCCCTCACTGCGTTTAATGTCTAATTGGATCCACTGAAACGTTGCCAGATCGATTTCTAAATATTGATGCCACCCGAATGATTTCTCATATTTCATACTCCACATCTCTGTATGGAATCTGAACATTCTATAAAACGAATTGCATGATCCTTTCTTATGCTCGAAGGGTTCATTGTTTCCATATTCTAGACGTTTTTCTTAGGTTGTTTCACAAGAGCGAGGGAGCGTCAAGAGTCTAGAACCTTAGCCCCCAAACTGGACGACCAGTGTATCTTCCTTTGGCTGATTATTTACGTGCAGCCCGTCATCAGGATATTTAACCTCCACTTTCGGATACCGTCGAGAAAAAAATCTCGTCCGTATCCGAGGTTATAACTCGAATATAATAACACCTTCTTATGAATAAAGCTACAACATTCACGGGAAAACACTATTACTTGCTGTGAAAAAATAAAACTACAAAACCATAATGGTTATTAGTTCCTTTGTACGTGTAATACGGAAGAGGGCCCACCTAATATAAACGATACTGCTTGGCGGACGTTATGGATGGATTAGTATCTATATACAGAGGAAAATATATGGAATATTTTAAATAAAATAAATAACGTTTAAAAATAGCCAAACTTTGACTATTTAGTGAGTAAAAGTCAGAGGATTATTATTTTAGAGATTCAAAACTGCGTAAAATTGAAAACAAACCTAATCGTGACGCCATAAAGACTCTGCGATTGCGTCTAGGTGAACAGGTTAGGTCTAAAACTAAACATTAGCAGGGATCGGCGGGACTAGAATCTGTAAAGGTTAAAGGTCAAAACGGTAAACGGTCAAACGGGAATAGTTAAACGGTGAATTTTTTGCCCCGCGCCAACCACAGAAGCGTAATAGAAGGTAAGCAAAATTTGTAACCGTTATTATAATTCTTGAATTTTGTAGTCCATTACGTTCGGTGAATCTTATTCATCACTTAAACAATAGTTTATGACTTTTAGTAAATTTGTTAAAACGTACTGAGATAGAACGTTTTCGATCGCTATGTCCCGATCTTCCTTTTTTTTGATGGCTCGGATGGGGACATTGGGTTTGTGAATTTTGGGAAGAGGGCGGAGGGTAGGTGCTTTAGGGTGGATTTGTTTTAGGTTACATTTTTTGTTTTTGTTGATAATGTATTTAGATGTATTAATTAGTTGTTTGATGGTTCTGTGATATTTCTCTGTTGGGTCTGTATGTAGTTGTACTATATTATTATTTATTATGTAATCATTGATTTTGTGTTTTAGGCTGTTTGTATTAATAATTACTGTGGTGTTGCCTTTGATTGTGGTGAGTGTAATGTTGTTTAGTTGGCCTTTTTGTTTTATGTTTGCAGTGATTTTAATTTCATTGCTTACGTTTTTGTTGTTTATGTTTTTCTGTCTGGTTAGGTTTTTTATGTCATGTCGAAGTGTATGTTGGTCTTTGGTGTCGGGTTTTTGTATGGCTGTTTCAGTTTGTAGTATAATGTTTCTGTTTATTATGTTATTTGATTTATAACGTATGTTGTATTTTAGGCCTCTGTTTAATAAATTCATTTCATGTTGTGTGAATTTGGTATTAGTGAGGTTAACTGTACGGGGGTAGAATTTTTGTGTAAGTTGAGAGTATGTTGTGTTTTTTGTTTTACCTAATAGTTGATTAATCTTTTTATCGAGGTTATTTTTTATGTTTATTATTTTATTGGTTGCCGAATTATTAGTGTCGCACAATAAAATAATAATAATAATTTGGTTACCACGATACTCCTTCAATTAAATAAATACTAGTACGCTTTATCTTTATTTTGACGAGACACATTAGGGCTAAACACGGACATTGCTATTACTTAAAGCTATTTCTATTTACACGCAGAAGCTTTCACTTTTCTAGCATTGATGTTACTGAAGCGTTTTTTAGTTACACTTTATATGAGTACCCACTTCCGATGGTTAGTTTGCTCCTATTAGGCTGTCCCTAGCCGTTCACCAGCAAGTTGCAAAGACTAAATTTTACAAACACCTTTTCCTTTCTACTCTATTTTACTTCCAGTATCCATGCCACTTCACCTCACGTTTTTACTTAACATGACTAGATGTGTATGTCACTACAATACCGTAATACTAGGCCTAATCATAATATACAGCTATATAGTCATTAACATTTATTTTCTCGTTTATGGACCTAAAAATACAGAGTAAATGTAACAAAAACAGTTGACTATGTATTGTCAATGACGTCACAGATATAGTTGTAGGATGTTCTCCTGTAAATGTGGCAACCACATATAGTAACTTTAAGTAAAAAATGTTATATGCAGTGATAATTGTACATTAGAATAAAATATTGTGTTTAAACATAAAAGTGTAAAGAATACAGTACGAAATAAATATTTTTATCCTGTCGTAGTAAAAGGACAGGAGATCAATAGAGGCTAAAAATCGTAGTGCTGGGGCCAATAGATGAAAACTAATCGTCAGAAGTGGGGACTCACATCCGGTCCTGTTTAACTCAGAAAAAGATTAAGTAATAGTCAAACTAGACTAGTGGACTATGTATGTATGTATATATATATATATATATATATATATATATATATATATATATATATATATGTATATACAAACAACACAAAAATGGGCCACATTCACATATACAGGGTACAACATAAAAGGAATAACTAAAACACTAAAAAATAATAATATTAACATAGCTAACAAAAACACAGGAAACATAATCAATAAAATAAACCAACCGAAAAAAATATGTCCCACATTTAATAACGGAATATATATATATATATATATATATATATATATATATATATATATATATATATATATATATATATAAATATCGCAATATGTTTTCTTGTGTATTCATAAAGAACAAAAGTCAAAATACAAATACAAGAATTATATAATTCTTGTATTTGTATTTTGACTTTTGTTCTTTATATATATATATATATATATATATGTCAAAAGTGAAAACTCATTTCTGTCCTTTGTAACTTGAAAATGTTTCAGTAAGGGTCAAATTAGGAAAGTAAAAGTTACCCCGTGTGAATAAAATTGGGCTACTCTTTACGTGATAGAAATATTCGCGCTGGTACATGAGTGTGAACATTAATGTAATAGCATATTCTTGGACGTTTAGATGAAGGAACAACCTGTCCTCAAACTAAAGATCTTAGGCAAAATGTTCTCTAACTACGAAAAATTTAGTTAGCAGAAAAGATGGAGAAATTGTTTAAAAAAGTATTTTTCTGGCAATTTTTGAGTGTTTATTAAACAAATGGAAACCATAAAATACAAAAATCTGCGTAGTACCATTAAAAAAAATTAAATTAATAAAACCTCTTAAGCACAACACTTTTTAATTTAAATCTCTATGCACGTTTCGATTCCAAAGCAATCATCTTCAGAGGAAATTTGTTATAAATAAACTTAGTTATTGTTGTTATATTTTTTCTAAAAATGATTGCTTTACAACCGAAATGTACTTAATGATTTAAATAGAAAGTTTTTGCCGTAAGGTGGCTTTATTTATTTATTATTTTTCTAAATGGGCCCACGCAGTTTTTTTTATATTTTCAAGAAATTATCCTGTTAAATAACTTCCTTAACATTGATTGAAAAAAATGAAATGGTTGTTGGATGTTTGTACATATTAATTTATCTAAAATGATTATTTCATTTTAATCTCGCAACAGTTTCTATATAAAGCATTTAATAACACGTGATACAGTTTCGAAGCTTGTAGAAAACGAAACCTAAACAAAAAACAAGCAAAATAAACGAACGGTTTTGAAAAGGCGATGGGAACAGCTTCTGTTTACAAATACGGACCTTTCTGTCTCTCTCGCTCTCCAGTTGTGAACGAGTTTATATTATTGGGAGAAGTTTAATATAAAAAAAAAAACGGATTTAGAGAGAAGATAGCCGGAGAGGGCAAAGTAAATATTTGGTCGGTTGGAATAAACACGTACAGTCAGATTACAGCATCGAGCAGGGCAGATCATTCAAACTGCCGATTGTATTGAAAGACGCCCTGCTTTTCTTCCTTGTTTACATTAGATTGTCTATTCTGGAAGCTTACACAACCACTCACCGACGCGCTGCTTTCACCTCGCATCCCACCTAAACACTGTGAACACTCTTACCAACTTTACCATATTATTACTTTTAAACCACAGTGGACATCATTATTTATACCTTTTTATGTCCTCATTCCAATGTCTATATGCGGGGATTCGCTGGATATAAAATAATTTAATTCTACTTTACTTTATTACTGTGGTAATTTGATTTACCTTACTTACGTTGATGCCTTCGTTTCTATATATTCTGGAAACGTAGATTTAATTATCTTCTATGTTGTGTATTATATACCATATCGCTATTATAAAAATGCCTCTGTTAGGGGGTAAACCTCTCCTGAACTAGGTTGAAAGTAGGTGTACCTCAAGTACAGTGCGCGAGGTTTAGCGTGTCTCTGACCTTGAGATCGCTAGGGTGAACTGGGCTGCAGTGTGGGTTCAAAACCCAACACTTCAGAAAACATCAGTGTCATGTAAAGTGTAAACAGCTCTAATTAACTAAATGATAATATTGTAATAGTTTGATGTAGACATGATTTTTAAATGTGTTGCTCTGCTTCTGCAAAGAAAGAGACGCGATTACGAGAGAGACGATATATGTATTGCATAATGTTTTCAGTTAGGCTAGTAGTCAAATGCTAGAGCGAACTAGTGACACCGTTAAACCTCACGCACTGTAAGCGACATTCCTATTGGATACCACAATTTTCCCCTATTCCTGTTAACAGAGGATCATTATGACTTTTCGGTAGTCCTACCTGATTCCGTCTATCCTACCTGATTCCATCAATCCTACCTGATTCCGTCTATCCTACCTTATTCCATCAATCCTACCTGATTCCGTCTATCCTACCTTATTCCATCTATCCTACCTGATTCCGTCTATCCTACCTCATTCCATCTATCCTACCTGATTCCATCTATCCTACCTCATTCCATCTATCCTACCTCATTCCATCTATCCTACCTGATTCCATCTATCCTACCTCATTCCATCTATCCTACCTCATTCCATCTATCCTACCTCATTCCATCTATCCTACCTCATTCCATCTATCCTACCTCATTCCATCTATCCTACCTCATTCCATCTATCCTACCTCATTCCATCTATCCTACCTGATTCCATCTATCCTACCTGATTCTATCTATCCTACCTCATTCCATCTATCCTACCTCATTCCATCTATCCTACCTCATTCCATCTATCCTACCTCATTCCATCTATCCTACCTCATTCCATCTATCCTACCTCATTCCATCTATCCTACCTCATTCCATCTATCCTACCTCATTCCATCTATCCTACCTCATTCCATCTATCCTACCTCATTCCATCTATCCTACCTCATTCCATCTATCCTACCTGATTCCATCTATCCTACCTGATTCTATCTATCCTACCTCATTCCATCTATCCTACCTCATTCCATCTATCCTACCTCATTCCATCTATCCTACCTCATTCCATCTATCCTACCTCATTCCATCTATCCTACCTGATTCCATCTATCCTACCTGATTCTATCTATCCTACCTCATTCCATCTATCCTACCTGATTCCATCTATCCTACCTCATTCCATCTATCCTACCTCATTCCATCTATCCTACCTGATTCCATCTATCCTACCTCATTCCATCTATCCTACCTCATTCCATCTATCCTACCTGATTCCATCTATCCTACCTGATTCCGTCTATCCTACCTGATTCCATCTATCCTACCTCATTCCATCTATCCTACCTCATTCCATCTATCCTACCTGATTCCATCTATCCTACCTCATTCCATCTATCCTACCTCATTCCATCAATCCTACCTGATTCTATCTATCCTACCTCATTCCATCTATCCTACCTGATTCCATCTATCCTACCTGATTCCGTCTATCCTACCTCATTCCATCTATCCTACCTGATTCCATCTATCCTACCTGATTCCATCTATCCTACCTCATTCCATCTATCCTACCTCATTCCATCTATCCTACCTGATTCCATCTATCCTACCTGATTCCGTCTATCCTACCTCATTCCATCTATCCTACCTCATTCCATCTATCCTACCTGATTCCATCTATCCTACCTCATTCCATCTATCCTACCTCATTCCATCTATCCTACCTGATTCCATCTATCCTACCTCATTCCATCTATCCTACCTCATTCCATCTATCCTACCTGATTCCATCTATCCTACCTGATTCCGTCTATCCTACCTGATTCCATCTATCCTACCTCATTCCATCTATCCTACCTCATTCCATCTATCCTACCTGATTCCATCTATCCTACCTCATTCCATCTATCCTACCTCATTCCATCAATCCTACCTGATTCTATCTATCCTACCTCATTCCATCTATCCTACCTGATTCCATCTATCCTACCTGATTCCGTCTATCCTACCTCATTCCATCTATCCTACCTGATTCCATCTATCCTACCTGATTCCATCTATCCTACCTCATTCCATCTATCCTACCTCATTCCATCTATCCTACCTGATTCCATCTATCCTACCTGATTCCGTCTATCCTACCTCATTCCATCTATCCTACCTCATTCCATCTATCCTACCTGATTCCATCTATCCTACCTCATTCCATCTATCCTACCTCATTCCATCTATCCTACCTGATTCCATCTATCCTACCTGATTCCGTCTATCCTACCTGATTCCATCTATCCTACCTGATTCTATCTATCCTACCTCATTCCATCTATCCTACCTCATTCCATCTATCCTACCTGATTCCATCTATCCTACCTGATTCCGTCTATCCTACCTGATTCCATCTATCCTACCTGATTCTATCTATCCTACCTCATTCCATCTATCCTACCTGATTCCATCTATCCTACCTCATTCCATCTATCCTACCTCATTCCATCTATCCTACCTGATTCCGTCTATCCTACCTCATTCCATCTATCCTACCTGATTCTATCTATCCTACCTCATTCCATCTATCCTACCTGATTCCATCTATCCTACCTCATTCCATCTATCCTACCTCATTCCATCAATCCTACCTGATTCTATCTATCCTACCTCATTCCATCTATCCTACCTCATTCCATCTATCCTACCTGATTCCATCTATCCTAAATGATTACATTTATACCACCTTGTCCTTCCTCTTGGAGTGTAACGGATTTACACCTCTTTATGGTCCCTATAGAGTAGTCCCATTCATGTACAGGCTTCTCGGCTTTTTTATTTTATAATACATGTAACATTTACAATTATAGTCACGCTCATAATAAACAACAATACAGTATTTAAATATAACAAATCGCAAATTGCAGACTTTTGGCTTTTGTTGTGGCTTAATACAAATCATATTTACAGTACTTTAAAACTAAAATCAAAATATAAAGCCATACAATATATAAATATAATAGAAAATGATGATACACCTCGAGAATGTGAGTTGGCAGAGATGTTTGCAGAATGGTCTTTGCCTAACCTCCACCCGCCTATTTTGCCGCGTCAAGGCCAAGTGCAGCTGAGTTGGAGATACCTATACACGACTTTGCACACACGAATGACGTCATAACTGTCTAAATTCTTTACCTAGGGGTTTGTGTTTCCCCTTAATTCTTTCTATTCACAATCCTTTGGCAATCAATTCTTGTCCAAAGTACGTGATACTAGTTGAGCGCCTAGACAGACGATAATACTGTGTATCGGGCTTTCTTCAAATTAAATGCAACTGGATACGTCGGATTCTGGTGGCCATCATTTATGCTCGAACTTGGTCTTCCCCATTGAGGGAAGCCAGAATGGTTTATTCAAGACAGCGCGCTTCATTATGCAACATCAACACCGGACTGGCTGAATTTAAATTTTCCACTTACATCGGATGTACATGGTTGTGTAAATCCACGTCTATTGTGCCTCAAATTGTATGACGTGAAGCTCACGAATATCGAGCCTTCGAGGGCTGTGCTCAAAGTAAGCTGCATGTGCACGTGCTTGAGTATAAGTACTGGAAAGTAATCTCTGTGATTACTCGACACATGATTGCTGATCCTTTATCTGACGTCAAATCGCGTGGCCACACGTGCACGATATTGTTATGTCTATGATAACAACGCAAACGCTGATCTTGCGAAATCAATCTACGACAGTTTTGTGTGCCAAATTTCCAACTCGCAAGAATACGCTTGTGCCATTGCACCTAATTACCCAAACAACCACTCAGCCCAGCTAGACCAAGGCTGCTTTCACATTAAACAAAACACTTCCAAACTGAAGCAAAAGAAGGTCTGAAATCATTAGAACCAGTTTTCTTATTAGAGATCGTAAAAAAGGCAGTGGTGAGCAGAGGCTGTAAAAAAGCCTACCTGGCCGTTTTTATACTAATGGATGGAGAATGCTTTGACTATAATAAATAAACTAAGTATAGGTCCGTTGGTTGCTGATCGCCTAGGGTAGGGCAGCCTTTTGGGATCGGCCATTAGCATTATAGCCTACATCGAGTCCTAGCTAACCCTCGCCTACACAATGTATTGCAAAGGCGGGATAAAATAATTTGCTGACGTCACTCGCTTACGATCGGAACTCAGCAGATTCTACTCGGATGCGTTCCATTGTTTACGGAAATATCGCTGCGTCATTCTTAATGGAAATAGAAACTTTGCGGTGAAAATACTGCGGTAGCGTTTTGGCACTGACGAATGTGAAACCATAATGGGATTGCAACATTTTCATTTCTACATCTAATCTTACTATAAAGGCGGACGAGCTATTGACGTCCAGCTAGAGATCATTCCTGTTGCTCCGTCAGGAGAAGCATTCTATTTAATCTATACATGCACACTTAGTAAATGCATGGCTTTATCTCACTTAGCATAACCTGCCCTACTTAAAGTTTAGAAGTCCCTAGGCTTTCAAACCATTGATGGTAGCGAGAGCCAGACGGCAATTTTACAGCAAAAAATAATCTTTATGATAATACCCTTTCATACAAACAGTATATTAATATCATAGCAGCATCTTCGTATTTTAGACCTGATGTTAGAATATGGATTATAATTAAAATTTCTTAGTTTAGGAATTAGACGATTTAGACGTTTTACCCATCATACCGGCAAAAATATTTCGCTTGGACAACACGATATTACTGTAAAAATACGATTGTAATGAAAAATTATATTAAATTTAAAATGTTATTTAGAAATAATATTTGCCTTATACGGTTATTTTGTAAAAATATATTTATTCCCTAATTTCATTTTATTTAAACTTTGGAAGTTTAAAATTGTGTGAATTGAAAGGTGGCGAAACAGAAGTTTCGTCATGGAAAATACCCAGCATTTCGACCTTCAACTCCAAGTCATAAAAAACAAAGAATACAAGGTAGGTATTGCAAACGGACATCGATTGGCCTTACCTAATGGCCGGACCCTAAGTCTAAGGACTAGGTCCTTACAAAGCTTAAACCCATTCTGTTAGACCTTGACTACACACTAGACCGAAATAGAAAGTGCCTTTGGGGAAATCGTCTGGAAGCTAAGAAGAGAATATAGATGGTAAGCAGAAGAGTTGTGGCTCGGAGTACGTCTTCCGACCTAACCTCCTTGTCAAAGAACACAGGGTAGTTCTTTAATGAGGAGAATCTCTCGTCCAGCGTGTTGAAACCATTACATCCACGAATACAACAAACTCGTGACTTCCGCCCGGGTGACTAGCGTCAGGCCCGAGACGGAAGGGGCCTTGTGCCATGGCGCGGTACCAGTCTGCAAGAGTCTTTCTACCTTAGAAGTTTAAAATATTTGATTATGGTAGCGAAATGAAAAATTCTGCCTCAGATTCGAAAATCCCGCTGTCTGGTTACGAATACCACCTGATGGCTTTGGTATTGCTGTACGGCCGTGTGGCACGAGTACGTGAAACATATGAATTCTTTAGGGCTAAGAATTATCACAGGTTCATACCTGGGACGTATCGAGTACTTTAACCTAAAACTACTGTTTTAACCGTGTTCTAGGAATACTTACAGATCTAATACAAACTTTCGATCGGCCCAAATTACCAACTAGAATCCTATTCGTCCCAAGAGCCGAACTCCAGACCAGAGTAATAGGATGGTCTTAAAAAGAAATATATATATGCACATTTGGCTCTTACGGGCGAAATAGGACAAACTTTATAATGTATGTAGAAATTGTATAGCACTGTGTCACTTTAAATGTCCTAGAAGAAAACTTTACACTCAAAAACAAATTATAACCTAGCTTTCTCTGGCCATCAAACATTTAATGGGTTTGTCAGTTACTAAGTAAAAATATTTTTTCGGGAATCACATCTAAGCTTTTTTAAGAATTTTAATTTTAGCATATATTATTTTATAGTGAGTATGAAGTACAAAATTGTATTCTTTTTAAAAATCAACCTCTTATCTTCCTAAATGAGAACTGATATAGGTGGCCGCGAGTAGCTGGCGCCTAACGTTATACAAGGCAGAGTGCGGGGGTGAAATAGTCACATATTTAAAAACATGCCTCGCCTTGGCCTGTTCCTAGTGAGTGTCAGAGTGGGATAGGATAGTTTATTACGAAACATTATTTATGGATGTCAATTTAGTTGATTTAATTTTTTTAAGTGGTAACAAATTTATATCAATCTTTCTAATATTGGTATGACCTGATATATATGTTTCTTCATTGACTAGTACAGCCTGAGTGAGGGAAGGCTGGGAGACCAACTACGATCCGGTATACTTAGAAAACGCTTTTTGAGAAATGTTTTCAGCATAAACAGTACCTTACTGAAGTTATAGTCCGGGCTGAAAATATAGCACACGTTTATGTTATATAAACATTTTTTTATAAAGTGTATTTTGGAATATTTTGAGGCCGCAGTACATATACAGTATTTTGACATTTTTTTATTACATTTTTGTATTTATTTTTTTATTAAATATGACTGATTTAATTTTAAATGATTAACTACAGTCATTTTGTGTAACGTATTTTAAAGATGTTGATGTTATGATTTGGTTTTTGCAGAAACATCTAACCTGTACATTAACGTAAGACATTACAATAACAGACTCCACAATATTAAACAAGCCTCAGTTCAGTTTATCTATTTTAATTTAATGCCTCTTCTAACAGACGCTTTGTACTCGGCCTCCAAATGTTTGTTTCTTAGCCTATATATTTGTCAGACTTGATAAGTACCACGGGATAACCAACACAAATATTTATTTGCTTGATATTGTATCACCATTATCCTCACAATACAGCCTATGCTTTAACGAGCACAATAGATTATCTAACTGCACGTGGACGCCTTCAAAATTGATAATACTGTCTGTGCCATGATGGTTTATTTGTAACAACTGCTTGAAAAATAATGCTTCCTAAATTTGACAATTGTTTATAACTCATCTTTGTAAAAATTTTTCAACTCCTTTAAGGATTTCATATTTGCTGTGAAATATCGCCAGGCTTCTGTTCCATGTTTTTTCAGTTTGGTTTCACCGACCCATTCAGTTTATCACTCACAAAATCTCATTTTCCCTTAACGGTTCCACACTTGCTCTAGTATTTCCTTATGTCTTCATACACTTTTTCAATTCACCTTTCCTTCCCGTCCTTCATCACTCCCATATCTTCCTTACCATTCATGAGCTGGAATAACTATTCGTTCAAATGCTGTTATATATATACACGCACGCAGCACATACACACACACACACACACACACACACAATATATATATATATATATATATATATATATATATATATTTGTAAAACCGCCTCCAGAAGCAACCCAGTCCTCGTGCCAGCCTTCTTCTGGCGAGCTGCCTCCGTCTCACATCTGTAAGCGGTTAGTAAATGCGTGGGTGATGCTAACGGGATTACCCATATACCAAGCTCATTATGTCTTTCCATGTAAAATCAGGAGATAGTGACATGAAACAGTACGGTAAGTGCTAAGAGTGAAAAACCCGTCAAGAAAGGAACCCTGACACGAAAACCCCCGCGACAGATCATTCAGGAACCCTAGAGGCTGGGATATCCTTATTCTAAAGGATGAGGGAGAATAGTACGTTTCAAATACCTTGTTAGTGAGGATGGTAGGAATGACACCTTTTCTTCCGCTCCCTATTCATATTATTACTACTAAGCAGAGTAATCTATTGACGAAACTTTGAACTACGATAAATAGAAACCAAATATGTTAAAGGAGTAAAATTCCTAATACCTCAAACTGTATTGAAGGATTAAAGCTATTAACAGTATTAATGTAGGACGCATTCCATTAACATGGCCTGATGGTCTAATGTTAACCACGGGAAGCTAGATATAACTTCAGGCGGTAGGTAGAACACGAATCGCTAATGCTGGCAAACATATAAATAAAACGTCACGGACGATTAATCATATTAATAAAACCGATCGTGGCACTTTTATGGGCCGTGTGTCATCCACATGACTTTTCGACACATGTTTTCAATTTGTTGCAGCCGACTTAGGGGCCGTACACAAAACAGATGCGCTTAAAGTGTAGGCTATACAAAAATTAACAAAGACATTCAGTTTTTGGTGTGTACGGTTGTAAAACGTCGTCAGCAACCTTGGTTCATATAAGCTTATTGTAATTAGGTGTAACGTGGACCCTCTTGAAATTCTGATAGAGTTGAATGCGGTCATTCAAGTAACACTTGTGAAGGACTGTGCATATCCAAAGAATCAAAGTAAAGATTTAAATCTTTCTGATTTGAGACTGAGACTTGTGTAGGGTCGTTCATCCAAAGTAAACTATAGTCGGAGCCACTTGAGCTTGAGAGATAGCAATAGGCGAGACGGGAGGTTGCTTTGATTCATAGATACTTTTCTACAAACATGATAAGGAGTTTCAAAACACTGTGACGGTTGATATTAGATAAATTCAATGATAAATTTGTTTCAGGGTGAAATATCAAACAATCTTGATATATGTGTAGACATATCGAATGCAGAAGCTGTTGATGTATAGAACATTCTGAAAATGTAACATGTTTTCAGAAATGGTAGTACACATGAAAGCGGGAGTGCGCGGTTATCTGGACCGTACTATAGACCTCTATACTATTTCTTCACGTTACCTTTATGATGAAGAAATACAACCAAAAACGATAGTCTGGGAAGCCTCACATTTGAAAAACAGAAATCTACAAATTGAAAATTTTAAGCTTATAAAGGAATTAATTTGATTTAATTTCTAATTGAATCAAATGTCTTTAAAAATTGTTTCGAGATTTGTAAAAGGAGCATTTCTTCCTGAGTGTTCCAAATTAAAATCATAAAGGCTTTGAGAAAATAACTTATACATTACGTCATCTTGTTCGGAATCACTATCTCTCAACGACCTAACTGCTGATGGGATAAGGGCATGGCCACCATTGGTCGAGAGAGCTCGTCTTCGACCTTGACTCTGATAAAAATGTCCGAGGCAACACAATCACGTATAGGGCGACAAGATTGTCCACGTTTTTAAGACGTAAACAAAACAGCGTCTGTTGATGTGATAGACACAAGCACAGGCCTGTACAATATCAACACGATGAGAGAATACAAAGACTGTCCTCAGCAAAATGAAGAGCAATCAAGACAAACACAAAAAAATCAATTTGCTGACCTTTTCTGACGCAATCTTGACGTGACAATGTCAAAACAACATGATAATAGTATTGTGGTTTTATGGGTTTCATATTTGCATAGCGTAAGACTCTAGGCTTTTGACTTTAAAATCCCTTGACTTCCCTAGCAACCATAGAATTACATTACAACAGGCGCATATTCATAGGGGTAACACTAAGGCGGTGGTCACAGTGGAGGAGGAATTGTAAATTTACTAATAAAACCTTAGTTTAAATCCCTAACATGATGCTGTCTCATCGTCTGGAGCTTTGAAGGCCAAGGTCTCTTGCCAGCGCTAACATTCCAAGTCTGAAAACCTGGCCTTTAGTTAAGGCCATCTGAGAGTGGAGGAAATTCAGATTACACGAACTGGACCGATCCAACCAGAGTGTAGAGGTTCGGAAAACTTGATCGTTTGGAATGTTCTACTGGTCCTGAGTAGTTCTGGAATAGCGGGATTCTTATGCTAGACTGTACATAATCCCCAACATTATTCGCGATCTCTTTAAGTTCTCAGGACGAAGCAATATAAAGTGATCGCCAAGGTGTACTTCGCCCTCATTCTCCATTTTACTCCATCTTTATTCTTCTACAACTATTTTACAAACTCATTGGCGTTATAACTAGTAAGGTGTACTAGCATTGTCGGTAATATTTTGAACTGGGATAAACCTCCTCAGGAACTTATACATGTTTGAGGATTGGTAACAAATATCCATGCTCAAAACAGATGCGGTTCGCTTACAGAAAGAGTCAGTGACAAGGATTAATTATATTATTTCTCACCACTAAAAATAATAAACTATAGGCCTACAAAATATAAATATAGACATTTATTATTTTAGAAGCGATTTCACAGGAATTTATGTTTTTATTACCATATTATTTATTTTAGAAAGATATTTTCTAGGAATTTGTGTCTAAGAAACTATTAATATAAATGTTTATTAATAATTTAATTCCTAAAACCTGCATTAGTTAGTGTAATATGCGAGAAGTTTCGATATATGTAATTACCTAATATGTCATAAAAATTGTGAGAATTTATTAACTATTTTGAATTATAAATAATGATTCATTACTTTAAATATTTATTTGGCAGTGACTTTTAACAATAAAGTGTTATTCCAGATTATTTTCAAATATAATTGAAAACGTTTAAAAAAATATATTGAGTTTGTGTCGAGCTGAAGAAGATAGCATAAGCATATCAAATCTTATTGAAAAATCTAATTCATCAACAAGTGTAGACATAGTTTCTATTGAAACATTTACGGTAGGGAAACCATACGTAATTAAAGGGGCAAGAATAGTAGAAACGAAATACGGTCATGCATTATTAGCAAAATTTATCAATAAGGGGGAAACCGTTCACGCCTATCTACCAAAACATTATACCACTTTATTTTCAAGTGACCAAGATATAGAAGCTATTATAGGGAAAAAACTTGTTGTAAATCTATAAAAGGACGAACAGTTAAATTGGAAATAAAAGTGAAGAGAAATGGTTGAATTTCTTCGAAGAACGTAGATGAGCTTTTTCTAAACACTAATACAGTGAGTATTTTTATTCATCTACTATAGTAGAATTCAATTTTTAGTATTTTCTACAAATATAATATTTTGATATTGCATATACAATCATACAGTGTATAAATACTTTTGTACTTTAACATGAAAATATTTATTAATTAAATGAATTGCATAGTCTTTTGAAAGAAAAAACTGTACTTTTTAAATGTAATTATGTAAGTTTCGTTTTGATATTACTTATACAAAGTTTGAAGAGCATACAAATTTAGTAATATTATGTTTCTTTTATTGGAAACAATAGTATTTTAAAAATGTAAAGAACTTTAATTAAACATAATATTGTTATACACTAGTTTTACGCAGTGTGTAACAGAATTGTTTGTATTAATTTCTTTAATTATATTAATTAATATTATGTTCGTATTGTAATAATACACAAACATATTGGATTACTGAAGCTACCTGTGGCAATGACTATTTTTTAACTTGATAGCAATAATAATCAAATGTCTTTGATAACGTTTAATGATTAGTAGGTGAATTAAAAATAATAATAGTAATTTGTAGATATATTTACAAAACTAAATATTTAAAATGATTTAAATATTTCTTTTAAAATTTATATTAAATACCTTTCCTCAACACTTTACCTAAACCCTTTCTTAACAAAATCATGGGCGTATTGTGAGTCTTCTTTCTTGACAAAATCATGTCACTTGATAGTTTGTACAGAGCTCAGAATTGTTTCAGGTGGACATTAACCAGGGCCATTGATCCGTTCTTAACCCCTTCCTCAACCCTTTTCTCAACACTTTATAATAATATCCTCAACAGTTGTCTTAGAAATTAATAATAGGCTTAATTTTCCTATTATTCAGGAATACAGCAGTTGTACTTCATTATTAGACATTTTCAGTTGAAATATGTTCTATATTATAGTGCCTAGAAAGCATAGGCTATTTCTAATGTTAACTATTGTCAAGAAAGCCTACACAGATAAGAATACTTTTAAATCTGCAATCGAAACATCGAAAAATATTGTTATGTATGTATGTATATATGTATGTATTTATGTATGTATGTATGTATGTATGTATGTATGTATGTATGTATGTATGTATGTATGTATGTATGTATGTATGTATGCATGTATGTACCTGTTAAAAATATACTTACACTGTGTTTTGTCCAATTTGGCATTTGAAAACGATTCCTCCATTTCATTAAAACACAATATATCTTCTATTACAATGTATTAGTATAACGATTAAATATGTATGTATGTATGTATGCATGTATGTACCTGTTAAAAATATACTTACACTGTGTTTTGTCCAATTTGGCATTTGAAAAAGGTTCCTCCATTTCATTAAAAAAAGAATATCCCTTCTATTTCAATGCATTAGTGCAATGATTGATTTTTAAAAATACAATACAAGAAAAGTCTATTACAAACGATTTATGTATTATTACAATACATAATATTTATTATAAATTAAAGAAATTAATAAAACAATTCTATTACCCACTATGTGAAGTATTCGTTTATAAAGGTAATTGAAGATAGTTGCTCAGGATAGTAGAAATGCCTGTTTAATCCATCGTTCCTAATGAGATCTACAGAGCAAACATAGCATTGTCTTTAAAAACGGCAACCATTGTTGCATTTATGTCAACAGGTCTTTGTAGACAAATATACAAAATTTGTTTCTTTTGTAGCAAAATCAAATATTTGGAATCGAATATCCGGAATTGTCCGGACAGATCGAGACAGGTTAAAACAAGTCAGGAATGGTCCTGACAGGTCCAGACAGGTTGACACAGGTCCAGGCAGTTCCGAAAAGGTTGACACAGGTCCAGACAGTTCCGAACAGGTTGACACAGGTCCAGAATGGTCCTGACAGTTCCCATATAGGTTCCGACCGGTCCGGACAGGTCGCGAAAAGTCCAAACCGGTCCATACAGGTCCATACAGTTCCGGACACGTCCAGACAGGTCCCAAACATGTCCAGACAGGTACTAGAAGGTCCAGACAGGTCCTGACAGGTCCCCTTAGGTCCAGACAGGTCTAGACAGGTCCGGACAAATCGAGACAGGTCCATACAGGTTTAGACAGGTCTGGACAGGTCCAGACAGATCCAGACTTGTCCAGACCGGTCCCATACATGTCCAGACAGGTACAAGAAGGTCCATACAGGTCTAGACAGGTCTCGACAGGTCCAGACAGGTCCATACAGGTCCACACAGGTCGGGACAGGTCCCGAGAGGTCCAGGCAGGTCCCGACAGGTCCAGACCGGTCCAGACAAATCAGGAAATGTCCGGACAGATCGAGAAAGGTCCAAACAAGTCCAGAATGGTCCTGACAAGTCCAGACAGGTTGACACAGGTCCAGACAGGTCCGGACAGGTCTAGACAGGGCTAGACATGTCCGGACAGGTCGAGACAGGTCCATACAGGTCCAGACCGGTCCATACAGTTCGAGACAGGTGCCGACAGGTCCAGAGAGGTCCGGAGAGTTCCAGATAGTTCTAGACAGGTCCAGACAGGTTCAGACAGGTCCAGACAGGTTCAGACAGGTCCAGACAGGCCCATAAAGGTCGAAACCACTCCAGACAGGTCGAGACAGTTCCCCAGCCAGGTCCAGACAGGTCGAAACATATCGAGACAGGTCCAGACGGGTCCATACAGGACCAGACAGTTCCCGACACTTCCGGACATGTCCCCAGACAGATCTAGACAAATCCAGACAGTTCCAGACTGGTTCGGACAGGTCTAGACAGGTCCGGACAGGTCCAGACAGCTCCGGACAAATCTAGATAGGTCCATACAGATTTAGACAGGTCTGGACAGGTCCAGACAGGTCCAGACAGATCCAGACAGGTCCAAACAGGTCCTGACATGTCCAGACTTGTCCAGACAGGTCCCACACATGTCCAGACAGGTACGAGAAGGTCCAGACAGGTCCCCTTAGGTCCAGACAGGTCTAGACAGGTCCCGACAGCTCCAGACAGGTCCATACAGGTCCATACAGTTCCGGACAAATCGAGACAGTTCCATACAGGTTTAGACAGGTCTGGTCAGGTCCAGACAGGACTGGACAGGGCCAGACTGGTCCAGACAGATCCAGACAGGTCCGGACATGTCCAAACTTGTCCAGACAGGTCCCATACATTTCGAGACAGGTACAAGAAAGTCCAGCCAAGTCTAGACAGGTCCCGACAGGTCCGGAAAGGTCCATACAGGTCCACACAGGTCGGGACAGGTCCCGACAGGTCCAGGCAGGTCCCGACAGGTCCATACAGGTCCAGATCGGTCCATACAGGTCGAGACAGGTGCCCACAGGTCCAGAGAGGTCCGGAGAGGTCCAGACAGTTCTAGACAGGTCCAGACAGGTTCCGACAGGTCCAGACAGGTCCATACAGGTCGAAACAGGTCCAGACAGGTCGAGACAGTTCCAGCCAGGTCCGGACAGGTCAGACAGATCGAGACAGGTCCAGAAAAGTCCAGATAGGTCCAGACAGGTCGAGACAGTTTCAGACAGGTCCATACAGGTCGAAACAGGTCCAGACAAATCGAGACAGGTCCAGACAGGTCCAGACAAGTTCAGACAGATTCAGACAGGTCCAGACATGTCCAGACAGTTTCTGACAGGTCCAGTTAGGTCCATACAGGTCCAGATCGGTCCATACAGGTCGAGACAGGTGCCCACAGGTCCAGAGAGGTCCGGAGAGGTCCGGAGAGGTCCAGACAGTTCTAGACAGGTCCAGACAGGTTCCGACAGGTCCAGACAGGTCGAAACAGTACCAGACAGGTCGAGACAGTTCCAGCCAGGTCCGGACAGGTCAGACAGATCGAGACAGGTCCAGAAAAGTCCAGATAGGTCCAGACAGGTCGAGACAGTTTCAGACAGGTCCATACAGGTCGAAACAGCTCCAGACAAGTCGAGACAGGTCCAGACAGGTCCAGACAAGTTCAGACAGATTCAGACAGGTCCAGTTAGGTCCAGACAGTTCCAAACAGGTCGAGACAGGTCCGGACAGGTCCAGACAGGTCCGGACAAATCGAGAGAAGTCCATACAGGTTTAGACAGGTCTGAACAGGTCCAGACATGTCCAGACCTGTCCAGACAGGTCCCATACATGTCCAGACAGGTACAAGAAGGTCCAGACAGGTCCTGACAAATCCCGTTAGGTCCAGACAGGTCTAGACAGGTCTAGACAGGTCTAGACAGGTCCCGACAGATCCAGACAGGTCCATACAGGTCCACACAGGTCGAGACAGGTCCAGGAAGGTCCCGACAGGTCCAGACCGGTCAAGACAGTTCCGGAAATGTCCGGACAGATCGAGACAGATCTAAACAAGTCCAGAATTTTCCTGATAGGTCCAGACAGGTTGACACAAGTCCAGACAGGGCTAGACATGTCCAGACAGGTCGAGACAGGTCCATACAGGTCCAGACCGGTCCATACAGGTCGAGACAGGTGCCGACAGGTCACGAGAGGTCGAGACAGGTCAAGACAAATCCAGACAGGTCCAGCCAAGTCCAGCTACATTTAGTACGTTTCCTACAAACACTTTCCTTCTAGTATCTCCTCCAGGAGATTCAGTTAGGGATGGTCGATCCAGTGACTATAACGGAACGGTGATTTTAGTGGTGCCAGGTTCCGTTCAGTGACTTTTACCGGTGACAAGGGATACTGCGACTGTATGTGCTAATAACAGGGAGTCATACCACACTGGTGAAATAATTCCACGCCTCTCTTTTCTTTTTTGGAAGTTAATTTTATTTAAAAATAAACTACAAAGTACCAAATAGTGTACTGTACACAACACTGTCACTGTCGTGAAACCTGACACAAATCGACCACCAATACACGACTTAAATGAGTAGTATCAGTGGCAGGAACAAATGAACCAATGACAGCAGTGGTAAAATATCAGTAACGTTTCAGTCACGATAGCGATATTTTGCCCAATCACAAGAAACAACCCCCCTCTCTCCCATTCAGTCAACGACAATGCACGATAAACGGTGCCGTTAACAGAGCGTTGAGAGCAGAGTCAGTGACAGCGACAAATCAACCAATGACAGCCATTTGATTCAGTAACTGCGACTTTTTGTCCAATTACAATAGAGCCAACTTCCGATCGATCCATTGTCACTGGAACTGGTATTTTCTATATTTTGTCACTGGTACCACCAGCGGCAAACGAATATCAGTGACAAGTCACAGTGACAGTAAATGCCGACCATCTCTACTTTCAGTAGTGTCACCTGTTACCTAATGCCTTCTTCCATGTTTCTTCAATACATATTTCAGCAATCATTTTCTTCTTCTACCTTAATGTCTTATGTAGCAGTGCGCACAATTTAGTAGTCCTGTTTCATGAAATGCACCCTCAACCTACAGTTTCTTCTTTTCTTTGACATCTATCATGTAAATTCTTCTACCCTGTTCATGGCAGTGAATCTTCAATAGACTGTTGTGCAGTGTAGGTATTCCGATTAGAACAGCAACTTTGCATAGCATTTATTGTCAGACCATAAACACAGCACAACTATTTTCCTGCATGATGATGCACGACCGGAAATGTCTTAGCACAAGTCTCTCGACATTTGTTATGACGACACAGTCCGAAAGTAAGCACGAACACTGCCACAGTGCTGCATCAGTGCTGACTCGTGTCAGGGTGAAGATATGTGGAACGACTATTGCTGTTTACTAATTGTGCAATTCAATCACCAATACAGTCGATTCGGCAGGTTGCGGTTATGTGTGAACGGACTTGTCTCACGCCTCCCTTCTGATATTTTCAAACTTTTAATTCTTTCCTACATACATCGCCCCCAAAAAATAATTGGTATTTATTTCCCGTGCCCACGTGTACGATTTTGAAAAAAAAATTATACCGTGCGTCGCAGAAAGTCATCAGAGATACGAAAAAAATAATATAATAATAATATATAATATAAATAATAATATATAATATAAATAATAATAATAATAATAACGAAAACTCTCACTCAGGGAAATAAATATCAATTTTACAAAATTAAAGTCGAGTAACTAAAAAATTCAGTGCGGAGTAGTAAGAAGTACTACATCTGCATATCCACGGCGCACCGTACTACGTATACATATATTTAAATATACCTATAAGGTATCCAGTTAGGATAGATTTGGTTATAATTTTATACATTGCCTAATTAGAGGTCTTTTTGCCAGGTGACATGATATCTATTCTAGCCTTACATGTGTACATTTGGTTAAACGTATAAAATTACAACCAAATCTTTCCTAGCTGGATACTTCATAGGTATATAAAATTAACCTTCCGTGGCAATAACAAACAATAATTGTCAATATAGCTTCAGGACATGTGTTTGATTCATTTTATATACATTGTATTCGGGGTGGATAATGTTCATTTTTACCATCACTATTAGCCCCACGTATGGAGGGAATTGCAATTTCCAGAAATCGCTAGTTTTTAGGGCGAGAGCGAGAGTTCTAATAATTATTTTTGTACCCCTGATGACTTTCTGCGTTGGCCAGTATAATATTTTCGCTAAAATTTCACACGTGGGCATGGGAAATAAATACCAAATAATTTTCTCAGCCATCCTAAAAAGTATGTATTTAAGGAATATGTTTTTAGATCTAAAACTACAATTTGTATTTCAACTATGGAGTTATAAGCTGTTGGACTATAGGCTACTTTTCATTAATAATGTCTGACTTCCTTGATTGTGCACTCTCTACAATCATTGTATACATTATGAACAGCAACTTGTGCGCATACTTTCTTAAATTATGCTGCTCCAAGTCACGATAGACTAAGCTAAATTATTTCCACTTTTGAAAATCATCAGACGTGAAAATTGTCCCGGTGACCCCTTGCTGAAAGTTTTAATCGAAAGAATTTGGGAAGTTATTATTTTTATTTTGACACTCGTTTTGAGACAGTTATGTAAATTAGTGGCTTTGGTCGGACGGCGCCACAGTCTCACTCTTGGGGCCTGACACAGTTTGAAACCGGATACTCCTAGTAGCGGGCGACTGGCGCGTCGTGCCGTAACGTAAGCTTGAACGATAATGTGAAGGAACCTAACATCTAAAACTGAGGCTTAACCAAATCCAAACGTGCGCGTAAATATAATGCTAACTTTCACATTTTAATATTTTCCCAAACACACTCAGATTTTCTGTGGAAGCTCAAAAATCTTTTATTATACTCGTATTTAATGTTTACTTCTTCAATTCCTTCTATTAGCTCACTCTCTCCTGATATAGGCCCCTATATCTTGTACAAATTTTCAATCGTTAATAAAATACGTTTTTATTCATCTAATCAAGTTCAAATACATTTCTTTTAACCTATATTGGATGACAATTGATGTTAATAAAGCTTCTAAAAAATATTTATTCAATAATTAAATTGTAAAAATTTGGGGAACTATCAGGATTTGAACCCGTTCAAAGACTACCGCACTTGGCACTGTGCCAACTTTCCTATACCAAGAAATTAACTTCTCAAAATCGTATATGATTTTTTTCCCATTTGGTTATCGTAGAAACCTCCATTGTACAACTTTAACGCTAGGTTACTTACGTCTAAATTTTGTCACACGATTACTTATGTATCGTCATTTGAACAAATAGTGTTTTTTTATTAATTTCTTAAACAAAGTAATATTCCTGACTTCTTTAGAGCTTGGAAAAAAATATTATTGTAGCTATGAATCCTACTATTAGAAAGAAAAGTAATAATTACCATGACTGCGTTTTAATAAAATAGTGAAATGACAATGTTTAAGAAAGACTTTTTTAAAATAATGTAGAACATATTTTATTTACAAAAAAACACAGAACGTAACAAATGAATGAGTTATAGAACACGTTTTTAATAAAATGATTGCTTTTTTAATTCGCTTATGTTCTTGGTGGATAAATGAAACCCTGCATTCTTTACAGCTCAAACATGCTGTTTTACTTGCTGCCAGTCTCTACACAGCACATTGATCAGTGTTGTGCACCTACTGGGTGGTTGCAGTGTGCACAGTAGCTAGTGATCATCCTTCTGATGGATGCTGGATAAAAATAACAAACCTTTCTGGCTCCTGCTTGCTTTGGAGCTGCTGGGTGGCTGGGATTGCAAGTAACTCAGAAGTCTGTAATTTTATGTTTTTCCACGTGTTTGGCGTTTCAAAATGGTATAACTTTTGCGATTCAGTTACCTCCATTGCTACTTAAAAGATCTGAAGGAAACGTGATGTGGATATAACGTTGAGGGTTATAAGTGATTCAGGTACAGTCCCCACAACATCCCATTTTGAAACCGCCCACAATGCTACGTATTGGAGAGAGAATATTGACTGGATCAGGACGAGTGCTTCATAGATACTTATATTTAGCTCCAATAAATCCAGCTTTTGAGATAAATAGGTTAGGTTTAGGTTCACCAGTAGGTATGGCATGTACACTAGATAGAGGGTAGTCATTAGGTGGAGGAACGACATGAGGTGAAGAGTAGATGTTAGGTGGAGGATCGACATTAAGAGAAACGACATTAGGTGGATAATCGGTAACATGTGGAATGTCGAAGATACGAAGAGGTTTACCATTACGCAGAGAATCCCATGGTGTAAGTCCTCTGCAGTGTTTTTTTTATTCCTGCGTGGTCGATACTCAGTAGCCCTGTCTGATGATTCATTCGTGGCTGTGGCTCCAACTACGGGACGGTAAGTCACATCTGCGTCCCCGAGTCCGTATATTTGACATGATTACGTTCTTCTACCTCTCCATTTTCACTATCATTTGGACACCTATTAGATATAGAAGCACGTTCACAAAACTCCTCACCACTAGAATCTTCAAGATATTTTCTTATTAGTGTGTCCCTACGATCTTCCTCGTCAGCCATTTTCTCGTATCAATTATAAATCCAGACTTAACATACTCAGCAAAGCAACACTTGGATACACTTGGACGTAAGCGAACTTTAGCGGCGAAGCTGTGCATCTAACATCAGCTGTTGTAGGTAGGAAGGTACTGGGAAGATGGATGCGCGCAAACCGCTCATTTGTCAGATATAGCAATTTGTGAAAAGAAGCGTCGTTATTTTGACGAGGTATAAGTGATCTTGGGTTAAACTGTTGCCATGGTTACCACAAAATATCATAAACAGTGATGTAAGGTTAAAAATGAATGGAACGAATAAAATAAACAAACTGGAAATAAGCAAAAAATGATAAAATGTTTCTATCTTGAGCTCAGTAGGAATTTAGGTTTTTTAAAATTTATATTACATGTTAACGTTAAACACAAAAATTATCATATTTATTGAAAACAGATTATCACGATAGTGCGATGGGATATCTGTAAACAGAGTTATTTAAGACAAAGGAACTAAACAAATATACCCCAAACATATTGATCGGTAATGACAAAATGTCTAAACACATCAATAAAGATACAAAGACGTCAAGGCACACAAATAAATACACGTTAAATACACAAATAAATACAGAGTTAATTAAGATAAAAGAACTAAACAAATATACCCCAAACATATTGATCGGTAATGACAAAATGTCTAAACACATCAATAAAGATACAAAGACGTCGAGGCACACAAATAAATACAGAGTTAATTAAGATAAAAGAACTAAACAAATATACACCAAACATATTGATCGGTAATGACAAAATGTCTAAACACATCAATAAAGATACAAAGACGTCAAGGCACACAAATAAATACACGTTAAATACACAAATAAATACAGAGTTAATTAAGATAAAAGAACTAAACAAATATACCCCAAACATATTGATCGGTAATGACAAAATGTCTAAACACATCAATAAAGATACAAAGACGTCAAGGCACACAAATAAATACACGTTAAATACACAAATAAATACAGAGTTAATTAAGATAAAAGAACTAAACAAATATACCCCAAACATATTGATCGGTAATGACAAAATGTCTAAACACATCAATAAAGATACAAAGACGTCAAGGCACACAAATAAATACAGAGTTAATTAAGATAAAGGAACTAAACAAATATACACCAAACATATTGATCGGTAATGACAAAATGTCTAAACACATCAATAAAGATACAAAGACGTCGAGGCACACAAATAAATACAGAGTTAATTAAGATAAAAGAACTAAACAAATATACCCCAAACATATTGATCGGTAATGACAAAATGTCTAAACACATCAATAAAGATACAAAGACGTCAAGGCACACAAATAAATACAGAGTTAATTAAGATAAAGGAACTAAACAAATATACACCAAACATATTGATCGGTAATGACAAAATGTCTAAACACATCAATAAAGATACAAAGACGTCAAGGCAAACAAATAAATACAGAGTTAATTAAGATAAAGGAACTAAACAAATATACCCCAAACATATTGATCGGTAATGACAAAATGTCTAAACACATCAATAAAGATACAAAGACGTCAAGGCACACAAATAAATACAGAGTTAATTAAGATAAAGGAACTAAACAAATATACCCCAAACATATTGATCGGTAATGACAAAATGTCTAAACACATCAATAAAGATACAAAGACGTCAAGGCACACAAATAAATACAGAGTTAATTAAGATAAAGGAACTAAACAAATATACCCCAAACATATTGATCGGTAATGACAAAATGTCTAAACACATCAATAAAGATACAAAGACGTCAAGGCACACAAATAAATACAGAGTTAATTAAGATAAAGGAACTAAACAAATATACACCAAACATATTGATCGGTAATGACAAAATGTCTAAACACATCAATAAAGATACAAAGACGTCGAGGCACACAAATAAATACAGAGTTAATTAAGATAAAGGAACTAAACAAATATACCCCAAACATATTGATCGGTAATGACAAAATGTCTAAACACATCAATAAAGATACAAAGACGTCGAGGCACACAAATAAATACAGAGTTAATTAAGATAAAAGAACTAAACAAATATACCCCAAACATATTGATCGGTAATGACAAAATGTCTAAACACATCAATAAAGATACAAAGACGTCGAGGCACACAAATAAATACAGAGTTAATTAAGATAAAAGAACTAAACAAATATACCCCAAACATATTGATCGGTAATGACAAAATGTCTAAACACATCAATAAAGATACAAAGACGTCGAGGCACACAAATAAATACAGAGTTAATTAAGATAAAAGAACTAAACAAATATACCCCAAACATATTGATCGGTAATGACAAAATGTCTAAACACATCAATAAAGATACAAAGACGTCGAGGCACACAAATAAATACAGAGTTAATTAAGATAAAGGAACTAAACAAATATACACCAAACATATTGATCGGTAATGACAAATTGTCTAAACACATCAATAAAGATACAAAGACGTCGAGGCACACAAATAAATACAGAGTTAATTAAGATAAAGGAACTAAACAAATATACACCAAACATATTGATCGCTAATGACAAAATGTCTAAACACATCAATAAAGATACAAAGACGTCGAGGCACACAAATAAATACCATATTACAACATGTGAACTAAGCATTTTAAATCAATACATTTAGATTGCGAGACATGTCCACGCAAGCAGTGATTCTACCCAGTCTCACAACACCGGGGGAGATTTAAGTTCATACTTAATTCTAAATCTTAAACTAAATCTTTTCTTCTACATAGTTGTACCTTGAGACATCCACAATTTTATTCCTTGGGTAAAGGCAGAAGTTATAGTTATATAGATATACAGAAGATATCGTAGATACACATACTTCTTCTCCCCGTTTGAGAATTGGTTTAATTCTCTGTAAGCAACTCTGTCCTCAGTCTCCTAGTGCGAGGGGATCTTTATGTCTCCTGTTTTGCCCAAATCATTTAAAACCAAACCATAACAAGTGTTACCACGCAGCAATAGAATATGATCTTCCAAGTCTCCCAATACATGAGGAGATTTGCGTCCCTACCTTAATCCTACCTATATCAGAATCATTTCCCATCCTTTAAAGTGCGTACTTGTCACACCAACTGATCGCCTTAACCTTTAGAAACCAATCATAACAAGTGCTACCGTGCAGAAGTAAGGTATGATCTCCCTAGTCTCACACTACAGGAGGAACGTTAACCCTACTTTAATCCTACCTATTTTACAATCATTTCGCATCCTTTAAAGTGCGTACTTGTCACACCAACTGATCGCCTTAATTTTTAAAAACCAATCATAACAAGTGCTACCGTGCAGAAGTAAGGTATGATCTCCCTAGTCTCACACTACAGGAGGAACGTTAACCCTACTTTAATCCTACCTATTTCACAATCATTTCGCATCCTTTAAAGTGCGTACTTGTCACACCAACTGATCGCCTTAATTTTTAAAAACCAATCATAACAAGTGCTACCGTGCAGAAGTAAGGTATTATCTCCCTACTCTCCCACTACATGAGGAAAGTTAACCCTACTTTAATCCTACCTACATCACAATCATTTCGCATCCTTTAAAGTGCGTACTTGTCACACCAACTGATCGCCTTAATTTTTAAAAACCAATCATAACAAGTGCTACCGTGCAGAAGTAAGGTATTATCTCCCTACTCTCCCACTACATGAGGAAAGTTAACCCTACTTTAATCCTACCTACATCACAATCATTTCGCATCCTTTAAAGTACGTACTTGTCAAACCAACTGATCGCCTTAATTTTTAAAAACCAAACCATAACAAGTGTTACCACGCAGCAATAGAATATGATCTTCCAAGTATCCCAATACATGAGGAGATTTGCGTCCCTACCTTAATCCTACCTACATCACAATCATTTCGCATCCTTTAAAGTGCGTACTTGTCACACCAACTGATCGCCTTAATTCTTTAAAAACCAAACCATAACAAGTGTTACCACGCAGCAATAGAATATGATCTTCCAAGTATCCCAATACATGAGGAGATTTGCGTCCCTACCTTAATCCTACCTACATCACAATCATTTCGCATCCTTTAAAGTGCGTACTTGTCACACCAACTGATCGCCTTAATTTTTAAAAACCAATCATAACAAGTGCTACCGTGCAGAAGTAAGGTATTATCTCCCTACTCTTACACTACACGAGGAAATTTAACCCTACTTTAATCCTACCTACATCACAATCATTTCGCATCCTTTAAAGTGCGTACTTGTCACACCAACTGATCGCCTTAATTTTTAAAAACCAAACCATAACAAGTGTTACCACGCAGCAATAGAATATGATCTTCCAAGTATCCCAATACATGAGGAGATTTGCGTCCCTACCTTAATCCTACCTACATCACAATCATTTCGCATCCTTTAAAGTGCGTACTTATCACACCAACTGATCGCCTTAATTTTTAAAAACCAATCATAACAAGTGCTACCGTGCAGAAGTAAGGTATTATCTCCCTACTCTCCCACTACACGAGGAAATTTAACCCTACTTTAATCCTACCTACATCACAATCATTTCGCATCCTTTAAAGTGCGTACTTGTCACACCAACTGATAGCCTTAATTTTTAAAAACCAATCATAACAAGTGCTACCGTGCAGAAGTAAGGTATTATCTCCCTACTCTCCCACTACACGAGGAAATTTAACCCTACTTTAATCCTATCTACATCACAATCATTTCGCATCCTTTAAAGTGCGTACTTGTCACACCAACTGATCGCCTTAATTTTTAAAAACCAATCATAACAAGTGCTACCGTGCAGAAGTAAGGTATTATCTCCCTACTCTCCCACTACACGAGGAAATTTAACCCTACTTTAATCCTACCTACATCACAATCATTTCGCATTATTTAAAGTGCGTACTTGTCACACCAACTGATCGCCTTAATTTTTAAAAACCAATCATAACAAGTGCTACCGTGCAGAAGTAAGGTATTATCTCCCTACTCTCCCACTACACGAGGAAATTTAACCCTACTTTAATCCTACCAACATCACAATCATTTCGCATCCTTTTAAGTGCGTACTTGTCACACCAACTGATAGCCTTAATTTTTAAAAACCAATCATAACAAGTGCTACCGTGCAGAAGTAAGGTATTATCTCCCTACTCTCCCACTACACGAGGAAATTTAACCCTACTTTAATCCTACCTACATCACAATCATTTCGCATCCTTTAAAGTGCGTACTTGTCACACCAACTGATCGCCTTAATTTTTAAAAACCAATCATAACAAGTGCTAACGTGCAGAAGTAAGGTATTATCTCCCTACTCTCCCACTACACGAGGAAATTTAACCCTACTTTAATCCTACCTACATCACAATCATTTCGCATCCTTTAAAGTGCGTACTTGTCACACCAACTGATCGCCTTAATTTTTAAAAACCAATCATAACTAGTGCTACCGTGCAGAAGTAAGGTATTATCTCCCTACTCTCCCACTACACGAGGAAATTTAACCCTACTTTAATCCTACCTACATCACAATCATTTCGCATCCTTTAAAGTGCGTATTTGTCACACCAACTGATCGCCTTAATTTTTAAAAACCAATCATAACAAGTGCTACCGTGCAGAAGTAAGGTATTATCTCCCTACTCTCCCACTACACGAGGAAATTTAACCCTACTTTAATCCTACCTACATCACAATCATTTCGCATCCTTTAAAGTGCGTACTTGTCACACCAACTGATCGGCTTAATTTTTAAAAACCAATCATAACAAGTGCTACCGTGCAGAAGTAAGGTATTATCTCCCTACTCTCCCACTACACGAGGAAATTTAACCCTACTTTAATCCTACCTACATCACAATCATTTCGCATCCTTTAAAGTGCGTACTTGTCACACCAACTGATCGCCTTAATTTTTAAAAACCAATCATAACAAGTGCTACCGTGCAGAAGTAAGATATTATCTCCCTACTCTCCCACTACACGAGGAAATTTAACCCTACTTTAATCCTACCTACATCACAATCATTTCGCATCCTTTAAAGTGCGTACTTGTCACACCAACTGATCGCCTTAATTTTTAAAAACCAATCATAACAAGTGCTACCGTGCAGAAGTAAGATATTATCTCCCTACTCTCCCACTACACGAGGAAAGTTAACCCTACTTTAATCCTACCTACATCACAATCATTTCCCACCCTTTAAAGTGCGTACTTGTCACACCAACTGATCGCCTTAATTTTTAAAAACCAAACCATAACAAGTGTTACCACGCAGCAATAGAATATGATCTTCCAAGTATCCCAATACATGAGGAGATTTGCGTCCCTACCTTAATCCTACCTACATCACAATCATTTCGCATCCTTTAAAGTGCGTACTTGTCACACCAACTGATCGCCTTAATTCTTTAAAAACCAAACCATAACAAGTGTTACCACGCAGCAATAGAATATGATCTTCCAAGTATCAGCATACATGAGGAGATTTGCGTCCCTACCTTAATCCTACCTACATCACAATCATTTCGCATCCTTTAAAGTGCGTACTTGTCACACCAACTGATCGCCTTAATTTTTAAAAACCAATCATAACAAGTGCTACCGTGCAGAAGTAAGGTATTATCTCCCTACTCTTACACTACACGAGGAAATTTAACCCTACTTTAATCCTACCTACATCACAATCATTTCGCATCCTTTAAAGTGCGTACTTGTCACACCAACTGATCGCCTTAATTTTAAAAAACCAAACCATAACAAGTGTTACCACGCAGCAATAGAATATGATCTTCCAAGTATCCCAATACATGAGGAGATTTGCGTCCCTACCTTAATCCTACCTACATCACAATCATTTCGCATCCTTTAAAGTGCGTACTTGTCACACCAACTGATCGCCTTAATTTTTAAAAACCAAACCATAACAAGTGTTACCACGCAGCAATAGAATATGATCTTCCAAGTATCCCAATACATGAGGAGATTTGCGTCCCTACCTTAATCCTACCTACATCACAATCATTTCGCATCCTTTAAAGTGCGTACTTGTCACCCCAACTGATCGCCTTAATTTTTAAAAACCAAACCATAACAAGTGTTACCACGCAGCAATAGAATATGATCTTCCAAGTATCCCAATGCATGAGGAGATTTGCGTCCCTACCTTAATCCTACCTACATCACAATCATTTCGCATCCTTTAAAGTGCGTACTTGTCACACCAACTGATCGCCTTAATTTTTAAAAACCAACCCATAACAAGTGTTACCACGCAGCAATAGAATATGATCTTCCAAGTATCCCAATACATGAGGAGATTTGCGTCCCTACCTTAATCCTACCTACATCACAATCATTTCGCATCCTTTAAAGTGCGTACTTGTCACACCAACTGATCGCCTTAATTTTTAAAAACCAATCATAACAAGTGCTATCGTGCAGAAGTAAAGTATTATCTCCCTACTCTCCCACTACACGAGGAAATTTAACCCTACTTTAATCCTACCTACATCACAATCATTTCGCATCCTTTAAAGTGCGTACTTGTCACACCAACTGATCGCCTTAATTTTTAAAAACCAATCATAACAAGTGCTACCGTGCAGAAGTAAGGTATTATCTCCCTACTCTCCCACTACACGAGGAAATGTAACCCTACTTTAATCCTACCTACATCACAATCATTTCGCATCCTTTAAAGTGCGTACTTGTCACACCAACTGATCGCCTTAATTTTTAAAAACCAAACCATAACAAGTGTTACCACGCAGCAATAGAATATGATCTTCCAAGTATCCCAATACATGAGGAGATTTGCGTCCCTACCTTAATCCTACCTACATCACAATCATTTCGAATCCTTTAAAGTGCGTACTTGTCACACCAACTGATCGCCTTAATTTTTAAAAACCAATCATAACAAGTGCTACCGTGCAGAAGTAAAGTATTATCTCCCTACTCTCCCACTACACGAGGAAATTTAACCCTACTTTAATCCTACCTACATCACAACCATTTCGCATCCTTTAAAGTGCGTACTTGTCACACCAACTGATCGCCTTAATTTTTAAAAACCAATCATAACAAGTGCTACCGTGCAGAAGTAAGGTATTATCTCCCTACTCTCCCACTACACGAGGAAATTTAACCCTACTTTAATCCTACCTACATCACAATCATTTCCCACCCTTTAAAGTGCGTACTTGTCACACCAACTGATCGCCTTAATTTTTAAAAACCAATCATAACAAGTGCTACCGTGCAGAAGTAAGGTATTATCTCTAGGGATGGGCCGATTCCGATTCTCGATTCCAGGAATCGTCGATTCTAGGTGGTATCGAGGAATCGTCGATACTCGATTCTTCATTCATAAAAGTGTCGATTCCGATTCCTATTTTGTTAACTATTGTACGTGTGTATTTTGTATAAAATATGCGTGTGGAGTAATTTATTACCAAACAAAATTTATTACCAAAAGTTTATTATATTTGTGTGGAAAAATAATTAATTACCAACTATGTCTTATTTATGTATTAGTTGATTTGAATGAATTAAATGATTAAAGTAAACGAAAATATTATTATTTATGAAGCAACAGCAATCAAGATCGTAACCATTTCTGGTCGTTTGACATCGCTCGTCTCTCTCTCTCTCTCTCTCTCTCTCTCTCTCTCTCTCTCTCTCTCTCTCTCTCTCTCTCTCTCTCTCTCTCTCTCTCTCTCTCTCTCTCTCTCTCTCTCTCTCTCTCTCTCTCTCTCTCTCTCTCTCTCTCTCTCTCTCTCTCTATCACTAAATGTCAGAACAAAACACAAAAAAGTACAGTAAAAACTCGATTAACCGTAACCGTCGGAACTGTGGCCATGACGGTTGAGCGAATAGACGGATAACAGAAACACTGTATTATTCCTTCGAAACTTAACCTTAATAAATTATATTATAGACAGATATCACTCTCACGGTTGACGGTTTTGTGTAGCCTATTACATTAAAACAGAATTTTTAAAAGGTTTTGCCATATGACCAAGATGTTAACTAAATTAATTATTAGAGAACTAGCATGTAAGCTATTATAACTTGAAAGAATCGAGAATCGACTAAAGAATCGAGAATCGAAAGGAAAATTTTAGAATCGGAATCGGAATCGGAATCGAAAATTTTTGGAATCGGCCCATCCCTAATTATCTCCCTACTCTCCCACTACACGAGGAAATTTAACCCTACTTTAATCCTACCTACATCACAATCATTTCGCATCCTTTAAATTGCGTACTTGTCACACCAACTGATCGCCATAATTTTTAAAAACCGATCATAACAAGTGCTACCGTGCAGAAGTAAGGTATTATCTCCCTACTGTCCCACTACACGAAGAAAGTTAACCCTACTTTAATCCTACCTACATCACAATCATTTCGCATCCTTTAAAGTGCGTACTTGTCACACCAACTGATCGCCTTAATTTTTAAAAACCAATCATAACAAGTGCTACCGTGCAGAAGTAAGGTATTATCTCCCTACTCTCCCACTACACGAGGAAATTTAACCCTACTTTAATCCTACCTACATCACAATCATTTCCCAAACTTTAAAGTGCGTACTTGTCACACCAACTGATCGCCTTAATTTTTAAAAACCAATCATAACAAGTGCTACCGTGCAGAAGTGAGGTATTATCTCCCTACTCTCCCACTACACGAGGAAAGTTAACCCTACTTTAATCCTACCTACATCACAATCATTTCGCATCCTTTAAAGTGCGTACTTGTCACACCAACTGATCGCCTTAATTTTTAAAAACCAATCATAACAAGTGCTACCGTGCAGAAGTAAGGTATTATCTCCCTACTCTCCCACTACACGAGGAAATTTAACCCTACTTTAATCCTACCTACATCACAATCATTTCGCATCCTTTAAAGTGCGTACTTGTCACACCAACTGATCGCCTTAATTTTTAAAAACCAATCATAACAAGTGCTACCGTGCAGAAGTAAGGTATTATCTCCCTACTCTCCCACTACACGAGGAAATTTAACCCTACTTTAATCCTACCTACATCACAATCATATCGCATCCTTTAAAGTGCGTACTTGTCACACCAACTGATCGCCTTAATTTTTAAATACCAATAATACCAAGTGCTACCGTGCAGAAGTAAGGTATTATCTCCCTACTCTCCCACTACACGAGGAAATTTAACCCTACTTTAATCCTACCTGCATCACAATCATTTCGCATCCTTTAAAGTGCGTACTTGTCACACTAACTGATCGCCTTAATTTTTAAAAACCAATCATAACAAGTGCTACCGTGCAGAAGTAAGGTATTATCTCCCTACTCTCCCACTACACGAGGAAATTTAACCCTACTTTAATCCTACCTACATCATAATCATTTCGCATCCTTTAAAGTGCGTACTTGTCACACCAACTGATCGCCTTAATTTTTAAAAACCAATCATAACAAGTGCTACCGTGCAGAAGTAAGGTATTATCTCCCTACTCTCCCACTACACGAGGAAATTTAACCCTACTTTAATCCTACCTACATCACAATCATTTCGCATCCTTTAAAGTGCGTACTTGTCACACCAACTGATCGCCTTAATTTTTAAAAACCAATCATAACAAGTGCTACCGTGCAGAAGTAAGGTATTATCTCCCTACTCTCCCACTACACGAGGAAATTTAACCCTACTTTAATCCTACCTACATCACAATCATTTCGCATCCTTTAAAGTGCGTACTTGTCACACCAACTGATCGCCTTAATTTTTAAAAACCAATCATAACAAGTGCTACCGTGCAGAAGTAAGGTATTATCTCCCTACTCTCCCACTACACGAGGAAAGTTAACCCTACTTTAATCCTACCTACATCACAATCATTTCGCATCCTTTAAAGTGCGTACTTGTCACACCAACTGATCGCCTTAATTTTTAAAAACCAATCATAACAAGTGCTACCGTGCAGAAGTAAGGTATTATCTCCCTACTCTCCCACTACACGAGGAAATTTAACCCCACTTTAATCCTACCTACATCACAATCATTTCCCACCCTTTAAAGTGCGTACTTGTCACACCAACTGATCGCCTTAATTTTTAAAAACCAATCATAACAAGTGCTAGCGTGCAGAAGTAAGGTATTATCTCCCTATTCTCCCACTACACGAGGAAATTTAACCCTATTTTAATCCTACCTACATCACAATCATTTCCCACCCTTTAAAGTGCATACTTGTCACACCAACTGATCGCCTTAATTTTTAAAAACCAATCATAACAAGTGCTACCGTGCAGAAGTAAGGTATTATCTCCCTAGTCTCCCACTACACGAGGAAATTTAACCCTACTTTAATCCTACCTACATCACAATCATTTCCCACCCTTTAAAGTGCGTACTTGTCACACCAACTGATCGCCTTAATTTTTAAAAACCAATCATAACAAGTGCTACCGTGCAGAAGTAAGGTATTATCTCCCTAGTCTCCCACTACATGAGGAAAGTTAACCCTACTTTAATCCTACCGACATCACAATCACTTCGCACCTCGAGGATCGTTACAATGAGCGTCAACGTTCAACTACTCCCTTCGGAATAAGAACGTTGCGTATTTTTAGCTATCTAAATTTAGAACTTCCACCTGTATATTCGAACGACCATCATGCTACATCCCTCCATGAGTAATACGAATGCCAAAATTTGACTTCTCATTGTCCAAGTACCTAAAACACAATACTCCTGACGTTATTTATCGTCAGGAGTTTTTGCAGATCCAACTAACTCACCAACATACTGTGACTATATTCACAGACGGTTCAAAACTGGACAATGGGATAGGTTGTGCATTTTATATGGAAGGACAAACCTTCACTTATGGATTACCCTCAGGCTGTAGCGTTTTTACTGCAGAACTTTATGCAATTTTCCAAGCCTTAAGATCAATTCCGTCTGCAACATCTAAATATCTTGTATGTTCCGATTCCAAAAGTGCTCTCCAGGCTATTCAGGAAATGTACACTAAGAACCCATTAGTTGGAGTCATCTTGTGCTCAATACACAGGCTCCAATTACGGGGTATCGAGGTGTCATTTCTCAGGGTGCCTAGTCACTGCGGAATATTTGGAAACACTAAAACAGATGAAGGAGCAAAATTAGCTACAAGTATGGTACCATCGACACAACGTGTGATGGCATCAGATTTTGTATGCAATGTTAAAACTATACTATTCTCTGTTTGGAATGAAGAATGGCAAAAATGTAAATAGAAACAAGCTGAGGGACATCAAAAATACCGTCCGACCATGGAGGACATCTGTTCGTTCGAATCGTAGGGAGGAAGTGGTGGTTACTCGACTTCGCATCGGCCACTCTTTGTTAACGCATGGATGGTTGATGCGACATGAGGATCCACCACTATATCCGTTTTGTAGAAGTAATATTACAATCAAGCATATCCTGCTTGATTGTGATGAGTTGAGCGATTTGTATATACGTTACGATCTTCGAGGTAGTTTAAAGGTGGTTTTAAGGGACGATGTCACGGCTATCGACCGTGTCATCGCTTTCTTACGCCACCTGAATCTATTTAATAATATTTAAATTATGTATAATTTTAGTCTTTTTAGTTTTGGTTACAATTAGTATTAAACATTTATTTTATTTTATTTTGTTTAGTTTGGTTAATTTTATTTTGTAACAATTATTTAAAATAAAACTTTAGGTAGGTTATGATAACCTTGATACGTTTTTCACCTGGAAAAAAACCTTTAAATTTCGTACTTGTCACACCAACTGATCGCCTTAATCTTTCGAAACAATCATAACACGTGCGACCTTGTAAAAGTAAGTTATGATCTCCCTAGTCTACCAGTACTAGGAGATATATTTTCATAGTCACTCCTTACATAATCCTCAATAGTTCCATCTATCATTCCATATTGTTACACAAAAGTATAGTTGGTATACCTTTAGGCCTACAAATGATTCCTATATAACGTAAAGAATTCCTCACGGATCTAGCCGTGCTCATATGAGCCATGCTTATCCTCTGACATCTAATTATTCAGGTTAGTTTCCATATATTTAGTTTTTACTACTTTTAATTATAAAGACAAATGTATGCTTACTGCAAGGATCCTACCGTATACATTGGAACTAAGCTTATTGTCAGCAATTTATACCCCGTCCACTTTAATCACACCCACATCTCCACACGTGTGTACGCTTCAAGTGGAAAGAAAACACTCAATTCTAAACCTTAATCGGCTTTGCATCTCTTAATCAAATTGAATGCAACATTCCCATATTTAAATGAACCGTGATCACGTTTTTGCATATTAAACTCGACAGAATCTTGAAATTGAAAATGACAGACAACCGAAACGCGCCGTTCCTAGAAAACGCCAACTAGGCTGTTTATTCATCAACTAATCCGACCGGACCGTCTCAGTCAAGACAATTGGAACAAAAAGCAGGCCCATGACGTCACCTAGCGCCGGCTATGACTCAAGACATTTCCTGTATTTTTATTCGAGGCTAAACGATATTAAACACATCTGTAAAGCAACGTAGGCCTCACAACTTAATGCACGTGTCCATAGATAGGAAGCATGCTGACATACCTAACTCTGTATTACGCAGCATCTGTGTCGCACCTAACCTCAAATAGTTAACTCCATTACCAAGCACGTATAATTAAACAGAAAATGTGCAGTTCTATGATTCTTAAACCTTTACTCATCAGAATGAACGAATTGCAATAGGTTATTATCTATAGCACGTATGTTTAAAATGAAGAACATATTAAATCTGTTTTCACCTGTCATAAATGTATTAGTTGGGCAAAAACATAGATCTCCGCATTAATATGTAAGAGATCATCACTTGTTTGGCAAGAATGAGGTGACAGATGTTGAGGAGTCGGTAAACCTTTAGTAAAGAAACATTTATAGCTTCTGCAAAGTCAATTATATACACAGAGTTAAATTTATTTTATACATGGATTGACATATTTCATCCTACCCAACGTACAGTAGCGCAATCTGAAATGTGTGAGTGGAATCAGGTTACTAGCCGTTCATAAAACATAGTTTGATTTCTCATGATTTACACATTTTGATTATAATATGGAAGCTTTACAAATGTAGCTGGTTTTTCAAGCTTAACTAGCATATACTGAGCTATATTGCACAAGTTAACAAGTAATCTGCCATATCCACTGACGAAATATAAATTTAGTATTCAACATGCCACGTACGAAATATTCAACTGTTTGAAAGTCTTGACATTATACGAGTATATTGTAGAAGTGAAGAGGGAAATAATTTTAAAAGTGCCCAACGTCACAGCCTCTAGTCACACTCTCACTGCCAATTGTCAAGTAATTGCGTAGGTAACTACTGTTGTTTAGTATATACATATATATATATATTTATATATATATATTTGTAGTTATGCAACACTGTTTTCATACTATATATATATATATATATATATATATATATATATATATATATATATATATATATATATACATACATACATATATCGTGATGTTTCACGTTGTCCATTATTTTTCCGTTGCACAGACTTTATAAAGATATTATTTTTTGTAAATGTTTTTTTTAATTTTAAAAAATTTTTTCATTTTTTTTGTATTGTACTTAGTGGTGGAAAAAATTATTTACACGTTATAATAATAACTTCATTTATATATATATATATATATATATATATATATATATATATATATATATATATAAAATAAAGAGCCAAGTCAAAATACAAATACAAGAATTATAATTGAATTTACAAATTGAATTGTAAATTCAATTATAATTCTTGTATTTGTATTTTGACTTGGTTCTTTATTAATACACAAGAATACATATTGTGATATTTATATATATGAAGTTAATATATATTACTATTGTAAGTAATTTTAAACAGAAATAGAAACAAATAGAACAATCAACTATCTCAACATCACATTAAATATAAATGATAATAAAATAGAAACTACAGTATACAGGAAACCTACTTAAAACAACACCACAATACACTTCAAATCTAACCACCCCTGGACACACAAAATTAACACTTACAGTAACAGATAAATAAAGCAATTAAATACACACAGGATAACAAACAAAAATTAAATGAAGAATTAGATAACATTACAAAAATAGCAATAGAAAATATAACACCAAACAACAAACACATTATAAAAAATATATACAATAAATTCACTAAAAAACCTAACCTCAACACAACACTACAACCGGAACACAAAAATAATAAAAATAAAAAATCTACCTAAAATATAAATACACCAATAACAAAATAGAAAAAATAACAAATATATACAACAAAGAATACTACACTCCAACATACAAACCAAACAACAAAATAATAAAATATCTGAATAACACAAACCACAAAACAAATTCAGAAAAACATAACCTATCAGGAATTTACAAAATTACATGTAACAACTACATCTACAAACAACATATACAGAAGACATACTATTCAAAAACATTATACACAAGACTCAAGAGGAAACGTGTATGACGTCAACAATTACCAACACGACGGACCGAGCATCCACACCAGAAAAATTGAGAAAAAGTAATCAGTGATTCGACAATGGTCAAGTGACCGAAATGCGCCTCATCACACAAAGTAAAATCATTGCACTTAATGGTGGATAAAATTACTTACAATAGTAATATATTAACTTCATAAAGTCAGTGCAACGGAAAAACAAGGATAACGTAATATATATATATATATATATATATATATATATATATATATATATATATATATATTTATTTATTTATTCAAGTGTAACTGTTGTTACTGACGTGTGGAGTTACCATGCCTTCTGTAATGAGTAAAATAAAATATAAAAAACTTCATAGTCAGGCCCGTGAGATAGGTTTTCGTGTATTAGAGTTTTGTGAAGAAGAAACTCAAATGTGTAATGAGAAAAATCTCTTGATTCCAGTAAAGCAGTGTCAGAAGCTGTGTAGTCGGGCGACTGGAGTGTCACTGGACACTGTCAAAAAGTTGGGAATGCAGTGTCGGATTGGCAAGTGCTTACAACTCCAGATAAAATACGTGTAAAAGCTAATTCAGTGACAGCATTGGACGATGAGCTAATGAAGTGGAATTCCAAACATATACAGCTGTACACGTTTTGCTAACGTTGGGTGTACAGTCAGCACAGTTTGAAGACGCGGGAGGAGTGCGAGAGTCATAGTTCACAGGTTGGCTAATGGTTAGTAGCGGCCGAGCCAGAGTTGGATTTACAGGGCGCCAGTATAAGGCTTACGTTAGATCTACACATTATTTTAGAATGGATAACTCATTTTTCCTGTTTCATCTACTATACTAAATCTACTATGCCACATTACCTACACCACATCTCCTACGTCTAATCTCCTATCCCAAATCTCCTGAACCATATCTCTTTTACTACATCTCCTACACCTCATTTCCTACACCATACCTCCTAAATTACATCTCCTTTACCATATCTCCTACACTATATGTCGTGTACCAAATCTCCTACACTACATCTCCTTTACCACATCTCCTACATCATATCTCCTACATAACACTTTCTACACCACATGGATTGGTATTATTTTTATCCTTCATTTCAACTACATTTATTTTCAATTTTATTACACTATTTTACTGCTTCGTGTTTTCCTTTAGTTTCGGAATTTCCTTCACATTTTCAGGTTATGGAAAGCCGTGAATAAATTATTCAATTTTCAGTAATACTTCCTTATAATCCCACGGGTAAACTCCTACAGACGGACTCCATTGCTTCCTCTTATTCCCTTGTTATTCTTCTGGCGTCAAAGTTCAGTTTGACTTTAACCTTAAAACGTCTTTTTTCATGTCATCTATTCATCGCACCACGTCAGCTCCATCTAAACATAACCTAATCATTTCGCCAACGATCTCCCAATCACCCCTCTGTGGACGATCCTGTTATTCCTCTGGCATTACATTACGTCCTCTATTGGTCATCGTGCTACAACAGTTTTATTCCATACAATCAACTCATTCTAACTCTCCTACGTAACATTATAACCGTTCCTATTTGTAACAGAGCAATGTCATCCAGTTCTTCGACCTAACTAACGGCGATTCCCTAAAATACCGTCGCTCTTCTCATCCAGGGATCTCTATCTTTTTCTGTACAATAGCCTGAAATCTACAGCTACACAGTTCCTGTTTATTAATAAGTTTTAAAGAATACTCTAGATACCATGTGCTACCTCTTCCATATACTAGTTTCAACATTCCTAGAACAGATTCCTCTATTGGTCATCGTGCTACAACAGTTTTATTCCATACAATCAACTCATTCTAACTCTCCTACCTAACATTATAACCGTTCCTATTTGTAACAGAGCAATGTCATCCAGTTCTTCGACCTAACTAACGGCGATTCCCTAAAATACCGTCGCTCTTCTCATCCAGGGATCTCTATCTTTTTCTGTACAATAGCCTGAAATCTACAGCTACACAGTTCCTGTTTATTAATAAGTTTTAAAGAATACTCTAGATACCATGTGCTACCTCTTCCATATACTAGTTTCAACATTCCTAGAACAGATTCCTCTATTGGTCATCGTGCTACAACAGTTTTATTCCATACAATCAACTCATTCTAACTCTCCTACCTAACATTATAACCGTTCCTATTTGTAACAGAGCAATGTCATCCAGTTCTTCGACCTAACTAACGGCGATTCCCTAAAATACCGTCGCTCTTCTCATCCAGGGATCTCTATCTTTTTCTGTACAATAGCCTGAAATCTACAGCTACACAGTTCCTGTTTATTAATAAGTTTTAAAGAATACTCTAGATACCACGTGCTAACTCTTCCATATACTAGTTTCAACATTCCTAGAATAGATTCTTTTATGAGACAAAATAAAACATACTAATTTTAAGACGGTCGGAAAATGGATTTATGGTTATCATATTAAAATCGAACACACCCGGCATCTTCACTAAACTAATCTATTTATAAAGAACATAATTAGTATGAAGGTTATCTCACACCCCACCTTAAAGATTGTGTACTGCCTTACCCCACCTTAACGCTACACTGTTCGCTTAAGGTACCACACCGACCTTAACTAAATAAATAACGAGAGGTGAGCGTATTTACACAGCGAAGAGCGTGTCGGTAAACACCTTCTCCGGCTCCGCTCTCTGCAACTTTTTCAGAGGTAAACATTTACCTTCACGGAGATGCAATAACCGTATATTTTCGTATAATAGTTTCCGGCGAAAATGTCTAAAAACCCGCATCACTTCAGCTAACGACCAGTTCGGTTTTATTACTGTTCTTTATCCAGTATCTAAAGAAACCAGTCAGTTAGTGGTTATGTAGCCACACTATACACCTATCGGATGTTAGTATAGTATAGTTGGTGAAATAACTCGTTTGTATTGTAAAAACTGCAAAATATCAAACTTTGTTGAGCGTTTGTCTACTTTAAGAAGCAACCCAATCGAGAAGCCTTCTAATTCCTACTATATGCCTTCAAGCAATGATGCACCACATTATTTGTGTATTTTAAGGAGCAATCCTATCGAGAGGGATGTTTGTCCCTACCTTATACCATTAGGTAAAGTACCCTTAATGTGTATGTCTCCTTTGAGGAGCAATCCAATCGAGAGAGATTTTTGTCCCTACCTTATACCATTAGGTAACGATACCTCAATATGTATGTCTACTTTAAGGAGAAATCCTATCGAGAGGGATGTTTGTCCCTACCTTATACTATTAGGTACGATACCTTAATGTGTATGTCTCCTTTAATGAGCAATCCTATCGAGAGAGATGTTTGTCCCTACCTTATGCCATTAGGCAATGATAACTTAATGCCTATGTCTACTTTAAGTAGGAATCCTATCGGGATAGAACATTATGCCTACCATATGCCTTAAGGCAATGATAACCTAAACTGTCTTCTTTAAGGAGCAATCCTATCGGAATAGATCCTCGTCCCTACTTTATTCCATTAGGCAATGATACTTTAAAGTGTTTGTTTACTTTAGGAGCAATCCTATCGGGATAGAACATTATGCCTACCATATGCCTTAAGACAATGATACCCTAAACTGTCTTCTTTAAGGAGCAATCCTATCGGAATAGATCCTCGTCCCTACTTTATTCCATTAGGCAATGATACTTTAAAGTGTTTGTTTACTTTAGGAGCAATCCTATCTGGAGAGATCATTATGCCTACCATATGCCTTAAGGCAATGATACCCTAAACTGTCTTCTTTAAGGAGCAATCCTATCGGAATAGATCCTCGTCCCTACTTTATTCCATTAGGCAATGATACTTTAAAGTGTTTGTTTACTTTAGGAGCAATCCTATCTGGAGAGATCATTATGCCTACCATATGCCTTAAGGCAATGATACCCTAAACTGTCTTCTTTAAGGAGCAATCCTATCGGAATAGATCCTCGTCCCTACTTTATTCCATTAGGCAATGATACTTTAAAGTGTTTGTTTACTTTAGGAGCAATCCTATCTGGAGAGATCATTATGCCTACCATATGCCTTAAGACAATGATACCCTAAACTGTCTTCTTTAAGGAGCAATCCTATCGGAATAGATCCTCGTCCCTACTTTATTCCATTAGGCAATGATACTTTAAAGTGTTTGTTTACTTTAGGAGCAATCCTATCTGGAGAGATCATTATGCCTACCATATGCCTTAAGGCAATGATACCCTAAACTGTCTTCTTTAAGGAGCAATCCTATCGGAATAGATCCTCGTCCCTACTTTATTCCATTAGGCAATGATACTTTAAAGTGTTTGTTTACTTTAGGAGCAATCCTATCTGGAGAGATCATTATGCCTACCATATGCCTTAAGGCAATGATACCCTAAACTGTCTTCTTTAAGGAGCAATCCTATCGGAATAGATCCTCGTCCCTACTTTATTCCATTAGGCAATGATACTTTAAAGTGTTTGTTTACTTTAGGAGCAATCCTATCTGGAGAGATCATTATGCCTACCATATGCCTTAAGGCAATGATACCCTAAACTGTCTTCTTTAAGGAGCAATCCTATCGGAATAGATCCTCGTCCCTACTTTATTCCATTAGGCAATGATACTTTAAAGTGTTTGTTTACTTTAGGAGCAATCCTATCTGGAGAGATCATTATGCCTACCATATGCCTTAAGGCAATGATACCCTAAACTGTCTTCTTTAAGGAGCAATCCTATCGGAATAGATCCTTGTCCCTACTTTATTCCATTAGGCAATGATACTTTAAAGTGTTTGTTTACTTTAGGAGCAATCCTATCTGGAGAGATCATTATGCCTACCATATGCCTTAAGGCAATGATACCCTAAACTGTCTTCTTTAAGGAGCAATTCTACGGGAGAGATCCTTGTGTCTACCTTATCTCATCAGTGGATGATGCCCTAAGGACTTGGTGCTTATTCTCCCTCCCTACGTTTTTACTACCTTCCACATTATGCCTCTACGATTTGCTCCACCACCCTCCTCCAATTATCCCCACCGCTCCTTACACATTCTTACCAGTAACATTATTTACAACAATAGTATACACGTATGAGTTTAATAATGCTATATTACTATGTTGTGTTTAGAACTCATTTTTTTAAAACATTTTGTACATCAATTATTTAAGCACACTGCTTCTTTATTTATTAGACTTCTTACTTTCGACGTGGTATATCCTTTTCCTTACTGTTTTTTTTTATTTTCTTCGTTACTTATTTATTACCCAGTTTATTTAGTTGTTTTTCTGTTGCTTCGATCATGATTTTACCTTTCTACTTCTTACTGTATGTCATGCTTATTTCACTCGTTAATTATTCAACACTCTGTTTATATATTTATTGCTCCTGCTACTTTCAACAGGGATGATTTATCCCTTTTTAACTTCCTACAAAATATTTAACAATGTTTATACAGTTATTTCTACTGTTACTTCCGTCATGATTCATCCCTTTCCACGTGTTACTAAATGATAATGTTGTATAATTACCTCACTCTATATTTATATGATCCTCCTGTTATTTTAGACATAAACTATCCCTTTCCACATCTACTGATTGTTTATTTTGCTTGTTAATTATTTTGAAATATATATTTATTTATTTGCTACTTTCGTTACTGTCGTTGTTGTTGTTGTCGTGTCTATTGATGTGCAAAGTGCAAAAAGTTCAGATTCCTCCAAAAGTCCTGATGACAAGATCTGCCAGTTCTAGAGACTTTTGTTACTTCAGCCATTATTCATCACTCCCAACTTTTTATTCTAGCTTATATAACCAAAGACTCACAGATCATGCTTCAAGAGTTAAAGGATTAAGTAACCATGCTGTTGCTCCTGTATAAGAAAATATATTTTAAAACAAGGAAGAACACAAGCATTGGGTTTCTAGAGAGGTATAATTTTACAATAATGAAGTCACCTCAACAATGTCAATAATCCTATCCGTCTCCACGTTTGCAGCCGTTCACTTACTAGAACGGCCTTATCGTTGTAATAAAAACTCCTCAGTCATTCTAGGGATTCTAGGGACTTATGCATACCTTAGTACATACTTGGTATGTAAGGCAATGTAATGACAGTGAACATCTAAAATAACAAAAGGCATTCCTTTGGCAAACGGCGGTCAGACACTTCTTTCACGAGTACATCCCTCATATATGAAGATGGCAAATGGCGGCCAGACACTTCCTTCACGAGGACATCCCACCTATACGAAGATGGCAAATGGCGGCCAGACACTTCCTTCACGATTACATCCCTCCTATATGAAGATGGCAAATGGCGGTCAGACACTTCCTTCACGAGTACATCCCTCCTATATGAAGATGGCAAATGGCGGTCAGACACTTCCTTCACTTGTACATCCCTCCTATACGAAGATGGCAAATAGCGGCCAGACACTTCCTTCACGAGTACATCCCACCTGTATAAAGATGGCAAATGGCGGTCAGACACTTCCTTCACGAGTACATCCCTTATATATGAAGATGGCAAATGGCGGCCAGACACTTCCTTCACGAGTACATCCCACCTATACGAAGATGGCAAATGGCGGCCAGACACTTCCTTCACGATTACATCCCTCCTATATGAAGATGGCAAATGGCGGTCAGACACTTCCTTCACGAGTACATCCCTCCTATATGAAGATGGCAAATGGCGGTCAGACACTTCCTTCACTTGTACATCCCTCCTATACGAAGATGGCAAATAGCGGCCAGACACTTCCTTCACGAGTACATCCCACCTGTATAAAGATGGCAAATGGCGGTCAGACACTTCCTTCACGAGTACATCCCTCCTATACGAAGATGGCAAATGGCGGCCAGACACTTCCTTCACGAGTACATCCCTCCTATATGAAGGTAGCAAATGGCGGCCAGACACTTCCTTCACGAGTACATCCCTCCTATACGAAGATGGCAAATGGCGGCCAGACACTTCCTTCACGAGTACATCCCTCCTATATGAAGATGGCAAATGGCGGCCAGACACTTCCTTCACGAGTACATCCCTCCTATATGAAGGGAATCGTAACTATTATTGTAGATGCTCTAAAAATTAGAAATATGTATCTCAAATATTTTACATAGGATATTCACAGCCTACCAAAATAATTACCAAGTAACCAAATAATAATTAACGTCTGGTATATCTGATGCGTCCTAAACATTCTAGTTTATTGCGTGACCAATTCCCGCTTTTGTTCATTCAGTACAAGACACCGTCATTAGTGTTTCTCTCCATTTACGGTACTTTAAACAGAACCGTTGGCAAAGATAGAATTTAAAATTAATTTGATCCAAGTCCTTGACAATAAAAATATTGGCAAAATCCCCAATACCACAAAAGTAATAAACAAACTAGTATTACAAGTTACCTAAGATTGAACCCTCGTGTACATTTCGATGACCATCTAATCATCATCAGAGGCTCCTTATTATAAAATTACAATATAGAATACAATAATTTACAAATTAGACTGTTTCCAACCGTTCTCTGAAGTCGCTATATACAGGGCTTGAGGTGTGCTCTTGGTATATTCTTCTTCATAATTTAATAAATAAAAGGACGGAGACTGGGTGAAGGAAAAGCACAGAAAGCGAAACGATATTTGTGAAATTGGCAAAAGGATGTTTAGAACCAACAGAACGAGACAGCACCACAATCAGCGACACAATGAAATTCAAGCTTCCGTCCGCGTCGCCGAGCTTAATGCTTGCGTATCCTGCAGTTTATAATCGTGGCTTCAGACACCGTTTATTTTTGCATTACCTCCCGAAACAGGTTCTGTAAATGCATATTCGTGCACTCATGACCTTCCTACATCAAGCAATTGTATACCATTAAAATACAGAGAAAACATGTTGACTGTTGACGTTGCGTCTATAAACGCTTCCAAATATCATGATGGTCGTGGTGGGCGTGACTTGTTGCATGAAAGAGGCGCCAGATAAGATCATGCAGGCACTCGTGCCTTCTTGCTGGCAACGCTTAGTTACCGCAGAGATAGTCTATATTGAGACGATTTTGTCATAACGTAACAAATGTTGGATTTTAACGTAATGTAGCTACGGCGCTTACAATAATTAAAATTCTTGAACTCTATAGTCTATTAAGCTCGGTGAATCTTATTAATCACTTAAACAATAGTTTTGGCTCTCCGAACTATAAATTTTGTAAATTTGTTAAAACCTACTGAGACAGAACGTTTTCGATCGCTATGTGGCGATCTTCATCACTGTCTTCTGCTTGGAGATGTCGGGTCAAGCGGTGATGGTTTTAAGGGTAGGTTTTCGATAGTATCAAAGAGTATGTGTGATTTGTATTGTGATTGTTCGTTTAATAGATTAGTACTTTGTGTTTTTGTGTGTCTGCAAATTTCATATTGTTCTAGTGTGTTGAGATGTGGTCCTTTTTTGTTGATGTGTAGGATTTCTAGGTTATGGTAAATGTCTGTGTATTTGTGTCCTGTTTCTTTTGTGTGATTGTAAAAAATACTGAGTTGGTATTCTGTTTGTGTTAAACAAAAAGTCGACTAACACAGAATTATGACACATTTTATATTAATACAGTTTTCAAATAATAATTCATTAATTAAATTTATAATGCATTAGTTTTAGTTTTATATGGGAGAAAAACGTTTACCAATAGGGGCAAGGTATGCAATATAGTAATTTCTTCCCATTCGACTTAAAATAAGTGATAACATATGATTTAATAAAACAGCTGATTTTATGTTATACGTTATGTGGTAGAACAGCTGTTTTAATGCATAGGCTATGTTACGTTTTGTATATTAATTGTAATTATTTGATAAAATGTTACTAAAATAATTTTTTCCTTTGTTGACTTGAGAAGAAATTTACTTCAAAAAGATTTTGTTTATATTACTTGTTTTCATTCTTAGGAACATTTTCTCACTTAAAATTTCTTCAATCTGTATGCTGCTGTATTTTCAATTTATGTTTTTAATGAATTTAACTTAGATAAACTAGAAGTGTTCTTATAACTCAGCTTTAAAAGAAATACACAATATCAAGAGCACAGTGGTACAATATATTACAATAAAAATATTGAAAAGAACCCCAATACCACAAAAATAATCAAAAATAACAAATAAGACAAGTTACTTAAGATTAAACCCTTATGTACATTTCGATGACCATGTCATCATCATCAGAGGGTCTAGTTACAAAACACAATCTAGCACACAAGAAGTTACAAACTAGAATGATACCAATCGTTCTCCGCGGTCGCTATATATAGGCGTGAGGTAAGCTCCGCCCCCTCTCCGCCCTCGACCGACAAATAACGATCGGCCATCAGGAACCAAATAGGTTATGTCAAAAATTACATTATAATAATACATATGTAATAAAAACTACAGCAATAACAATTAATTAACTAAAAGTAATTAGATTAAAACATCGTAATTTGAAGAAAGCTATTTAAGTAAAGTATATAATGGTGAGTAAGGAATAGGTCCTTTATCTGCATTCATTAATTTACAATTTGATTTGACTATAAAAACACTTTCATAACTATTAAGTAACTTTTTTGAGTTTATACATTTAGCTAAAATAACATTTTTATCTAAATCATGCTGATTACTAAGGACATGTTCTGCTACACTTGATTTTTCAGGTCTTTCATATTTAATATGGGCAAGATGTTCTTTAAATCTGGTTACAATTTTTCTTTTAGTTTGACCTATATACATTTCGTTACAAGTACTACAAATTATCTTATAAATACCTGATTTTTCCAATATTGGAATTTTATCTTTCGGGTTACACAATAACTGCTTGAGTTTATTTTGAGTTTTATAGGCTATCTTAACATTTACCTTTTTAAAAATAGAGTCTAACCCTTTTGTTAAAATATTATCGAAAGGTAAACTAATAAAAGTACATTCTTTAACTTCTTTTTGAAGAGTGGTAGTTGTGTTCAAAACATATTTTAATCTTTGTTTTCTAACAATATTATCTATAATTTTAGCATCAAAATCGTTATATCTAGCCACTCCTTTGATATAATTAATTTCCTTATAAAAACGTCTAGGACTAAGTGGTACATTGATAGCTCTGTTAACCAAACTGTTAAATGCTGCTATTTTATGTGTATAACAATGGTTGGAACTATTTAAAATATATCTGTTATTGTTAGTAGGTTTCCTGTAAATATCAAATTCAATTTTTTCATGATTTTTAATACACAGAATATCTAAAAATGGTAAACGATTATTAGTTTCTAATTCATAAGTAAACTTAATAGAACTATGTATACTATTAAGTTGGTTTACAAAAACATCAACATTACATTTACTGCTATCAAAGATCGCAAAAACATCGTCAACATATCTTAACCAAATCCTAGGAAAATAAGTAATACTATTCTTTAAGTTTTCTTCAAATCTGCTCATAAAAAGCTCAGCAATGAAAGGAGACAAACTGTTACCCATAGCAGTTCCATCACATTGTTTATAAAATTCATTATTAAATTTAAAGAAATTTTGGTACATACATATTTCAATTAACTGATCCTAGGATCAGGAAATATAACTGCGACCGTACAATTTCTCCCCACTTTTAACAAAATTCGGCTTCAAGTAAGTCTTCACCAGGTGCTCTATTGCTTTTTAGCTTTTTAATCGACTCCATGAAGTCATCCATGTTCGGTGGCTGAATGTCAGCCTCTCTTGCCAATTCTATTATGCTTAAGGTATTGTTGTCCGTGTCAACCGTCTGAGCTCCCACGTTATACAGAACACCAAAGTACTGCCAATAGCTTCCGCCTTCCCCTCCACTACTCTACCATCTTTATACTTGCATGAGTAGGCTGTAGGCTGGAAACCTCTATTTATATATTTAACAGCATCATAGAATTTCCTGGATTCGTTATTACTTCTTAGTTCCTCAATTTGTTTGACTTGCTTTCTTAGAAAGGCTTGTTTCTCTTAACGTATGACTTTATTTGCTCTTCTACGGTAATCTGAGGTGTTCTGTCTTGTAGCGGGCTGTAACATCACTAGTCTATATGCATTTCTTATTCTTAGCGCTTCAAGACTTTCGTCAACACGTCCCTCGCTGTTTCCTCTATGACCCTGCTAATTTTGGACCACTTTACTTTTATTCTTGTTTCCTCATTTTCAGTATCTTTTTTTTTTAACTCTTCTTACATATTTCTATCGCCCAGTTCACTAAATCATTCTAATTTTTCCAGTTCTTTAAATTTTTCTATGTTCCACGGCCTTCTTTTATATAATTTCTCTTGTTACAAGTATTTCAGCCACTCTCTATATTTAATTATCACCAGAAAGTGGTCTGAGTCACAATTTGGGCCTTTCTGACATCAGTCACTGAGGAAGAATGGCGTTTTGAAATGAATACGTGATCAATTTGGGTTGATGTGCCATTTGGTGCTTTCCGAGTTCCAATGTGTTTTTTTTTTTTTGTGCGGGAAGCAAGTACTTTTTACTATCATGTTGTTTGGTTTAGCAAATTCACACAAGTGTTTACCATTGTCATTCGTTATATTATGCAGTAAGTAAGAAGTAATTAATTGTAAATTAGAATAGAATATGAAACTGTACAGATTTATGTATGAACAAGTCTTCCCAGCTCGTGGGAAAAAGGCTAGGTAAACGTGCTGGAGACAAAAGAAACAAACTAACGGTCAGGAGTGAGGACTCACATCTAGTCCTTTGTAATTTAAAACGCTTCAATAAGAGTAGAACTAGAAAAGTGGAATTTAACTGTGTGTAAACAGAAATACGTTTAAAGCGATAGAAATTTCCGTGTCTAGTCCTGACATGTCTCGTACATAAGTGTAAAAATAAAGATAATTCAAGAGTGTAGCTGTGTATGCTTGACTAAAAAATAACTACCTAGTTCCCAAATAATGAAATAAATTTCTACATAAGATACAAAGCTATGTACGCTGCATTATCTATGCATTTTAACGTATGACAGCGAGAAATAGAAAGTGCATTAACCTAGTGCGATTGTTGCTTATAAATATTTACCCTGTTACTGTAATGCACTTCGCTTTGGCTTGCCCTGGCAGAAACATTTGCCTAAGTGGATTACTTAATCCGCAAGTAACATTCTTGTATTTATTGCAATTAGAATCGGTTTCCTGTTTACTGCCGACTTAAAACGCTCGGTCAATGATCCGAACGAGAGATATATGGACGATGCGGTTAGAGATGGGTCATGCTTTGTTAGCTGGGACCTTGTAACATGCACCCTCTACAGCCCGAAATGCATCGCAGGAATATATGTTGCCGCTTGTCGTGAACGTCTTTGTGTTTGTAAAGAATATAAATGCCTGTGGCTAGCCTCCTACTACAAGTTGCAAAGACGAATTTCGCTCTAAATATTTACAAAAACAATTTACATTCTACTCCAAGTTAAAATTATTTATATCCAATTTAAAATTTTATCCACCACATCTAGCATTTTTACCTAACGTTACTAATAGACGTGGTCGCCCAATTTGACGGTACACTCTGTTGAAGCTTTGTGACACTAATACATTTTTTCCTTTTCCTTTCCGACTTTCCACCAATGTTATGGTGCCTTTTCCAGCGAAAATCACCGCATTTTTAACCTAACAGTTATGAAATAAATTTTATAAAATCGCTAGGTATCCCCGTGCCTTTACGATAGCAAAATCTTTCATCAATCTTCGAGTCATCCATTTACTTCTCGAAACTGCTGGATCATCTGATCTCCTATCCTTACATAATTAGTTTTACCTGTAAACGCTAAAACTGTTTTTATTCCAATTATGGAATAATTAATGGTTGAATACATTTACTAGAACTCTAAAGATTGGTTAAGCACGATTGAGTTACATTTGGTTGGGATAGTCAAGTTATGTTAGGTTAGGTTAGGTTAGACAAGAATTAAGTTAGATTAGGTTTGGATTGGTTTAACTACGTTGTTAGACTACTTAAGTTAAGATAGATTGGATTAAGATAGGTTAGGTTAAACAGGTTAAGATAGATTATGTTAGCTTAGATTTGATTCATTTAGTTAAGGCTGGTTGAGTTAGGTATTATTTTGTTAGGTTTGATTAGGTTAGGCTAGGCTGGTCAAGATACTTTAGGTTAGGTTACGTTAGATTTGCTTAGGTCTGGTTAAGCTGATCAAATTAGGTAAGGAATGTTTAGGTTAGGCCGGTTAAGTTAAGTTAGGTTAGATATGGTTACGTTAGGTTGAGCTGAACTTGTTAAGTTAGATTTTTTTAGGTATGGTAAGGTTAGTTTAGGCTGGTTAAGTTAGGCTTGGTTAGATTTGGCAATGTTAGGTTAGGCTGGTTAAGTTAGATTAAATTTTGTTAGGTTTGATTAGGTTAGGCTAGACTGGTCAAGTTAGTTTAGCTTAGGTTAGACAGGTTACGTTAAATTTGTTAAATTTGTTCTGGTTAGGCTAGGTTAGGCTGGTCAAGGTATGTTAGGTTAGGCCGGTTAAGCTAGGTTAGGTAAGGTATGGTTAACTTAGGTTGAGCTGGACTGGTCATGTTAGATTTGGCTAGGTCTGATAAGGTTAGTTTACTTTGGTTAAGTTAGGCTTGGTTAGATTTGGCCACGTTAGGTTAGGGTGGTTAAGTTAGGTTAGGTTAGGTTGAGCTGGACTGGTCAAGTTAGATTTGGTTAGGTCTGATAAGGTTTGTTTACTTTGGTTAAGTTAGGCTTGGTTAGATTTGGCTACGTTAGGTTAGGGTGGTTAACTTAGGTTAGGTTAGGTTGAGCTGGACTGGTCAAGTTAGATTTGGCTAGGTCTGATAAGGTTTGTTTACTTTGGTTAAGTTAGGCTTGGCTAGATTTGGCCACGTTAGGTTAGGGTGGTTAAGTTAGGTTAGGTTAGGTTGAGCTGGACTGGTCAAGTTAGATTTGGCTAGGTCCGATAAGGTTTGTTTACTTTGGTTAAGTTAGGCTTGGTTAGATTTGGCCACGTTAGGTTAGGGTGGTTAATTTAGGTTAGGTTAGGTTGAGCTGGACTGGTCAAGTTAGATTTGGCTAGGTCCGATAAGGTTTGTTTACTTTGGTTAAGTTAGGCTTGGTTAGATTTGGCCACGTTAGGTTAGGGTGGTTAATTTAGGTTAGGTTAGGTTGAGCTGGACTGGTCAAGTTAGATTTGGCTAGGTCTGATAAGGTTTGTTTACTTTGGTTAAGTTAGGCTTGGTTAGATTTGGCTACGTTAGGTTAGGGTGGTTAACTTAGGTTAGGTTAGGTTGAGCTGGACTGGTCAAGTTAGATTTGGCTAGGTCTGATAAGGTTAGTTTACTTTGGTTAAGTTAGGCTTGGTTAGATTTGGCCACGTTAGGTTAGGGTGGTTAAGTTAGGTTGAGCTGGACTGGTCAAGTTAGATTTGTCTAGGTCTGATAAGGTTAGTTTACTTTGGTTAAGTTAGGCTTGGTTAGATTTGGCCACGTTAGGTTAGGGTGGTTAAGTTAGGTTAGGTTAGGTTGAGCTGGACTGGTCAAGTTAGATTTGACTAGGTCTGATAAGGTTAGTTTACTTTGGTTAAGTTAGGCTTGGTTAGATTTGGCCACGTTAGGTTAGGGTGGTTAAGTTAGGTTAGGTTAGGTTGAGCTGGACTGGTCAAGTTAGAATTGGCTAGGTCTGTTAAGGTTAGTTTACTTTGGTTAAGTTAGGCTTGGTTAGATTTGGCCACGTTAGGTTAGGGTGGTTAAGTTAGGTTAGGTTAGGTTGAGCTGGACTGGTCAAGTTAGATTTGGCTAGGTCTGATAAGGTTAGTTTACTTTGGTTAAGTTAGGCTTGGTTAGATTTGGCCACGTTAGGTTAGGGTGGTTAACTTAGGTTAGGTTAGGTTGAGCTGGACTGGTCAAGTTAGATTTGGCTAGGTCTGATAAGGTTAGTTTACTTTGGTTAAGTTAGGCTTGGCTAGATTAACCACGTTAGGTTAGGGTGGTTAACTTAGGTTAGGTTAGGTTGAGCTGGACTGGTCAAGTTAGATTTGTCTAGGTCTGATAAGGTTAGTTTACTTTGGTTAAGTTAGGCTTGGTTAGATTTGGCCACGTTAGGTTAGGGTGGTTAAGTTAGGTTATAACACAGTATAAAAGACAGGCTTCCTTTCTAATCAATATTATTTTACAAATCTGTTATATGATCTTGGTTTAGCTGTAACAATCATGTATGCCTTGTTATTAAAATAACATTCAATAACATGCAAGAAATTAATAACATAAAATATTGGAAAAGGAAAATCAAACCCAATTTCTTACCTTAAGGAACCGGCAGAGCATTGGCGTTTATCAAAGCAGATCCAGTGTAGTTACATTAACTCAGCGTTTATATTCGTGGACTCGTTTTCACGGAAATATCCTTTATAAATAGTTTTGAAAGGATATAAACAATCGTCATTAATGTGTGAAGCATTAACCAGAGCTAATTTTGTGCCTGAGCCGACGCTGCCTGTGAACAAAGTATAAAGGTTTAGTATGGCTAGCCAGAGAAAAATCTATTATAGGCTCTTTCTTATGTAAACAACATCAAGTTTAAATTTTAGAAATTATTTTATGTTTAACGTAAAGTTAATTTTTCAAACTTCAGGAAATGTTTTCGTTTCTTAATATTAATTAAGTAAATTATTAACATTTTTAGTATTTTTAAAATTTACTTGTAATTTATAACTTTATGAAAACCTCCAGACATACTTCTGTTTCAAGACTACATTTTTTCTAAATACACGTGCTAGATAATGCAAACACATTATACTTGATGTCGGAGAGAGCCTTCAAGAACTCGGGGAAAATAATAAAACTTGCTACTCACGCTCCAAAGATTAACATTTAAAAAACCACATACATAACTTCACACCACAACATACAAAACTTTATAAAATAATTTTTTCTCAGATCATTATAAACACATTAAAACATTATGAAACAGAACATTATATCAATTTTTTAACAGCGTTTAGTGCATTAGAATATAGCTAGAAAATATCCGGTTAGGTTAGGCCGTATAAACAAACAAAGTTTCATAATTAATTGTTTATTCAGTGAAATCAAAATTATTACAATAATCACAACTGGCGTGGCAACCACGCTCAAATACAGCCACGCCACCACTCACCACTATTCCACGTTGACGTGAAGCCAGCTGTGCTGTATATGTTGTTGGAGAAGCGTAAATACCTGAAGTTGTTTTGGAGGGTGTGTTGGTATGGAGAGTACCAACGGTGTACTTAATGCGGGTTCTTCTAAAGTTAAAGTTATTTTAGCGGATGAAATAGTGCGATATTTAAAAGCCAAGAGAAAGGCACGAATAAAAGACATGAGTAGAAGACTATATAACACGAACAGAAGCAGCCAGTCTGTTGCAAAAGAGTTGAGAGAAAACCACCCAGAGCATTTTATAAACATGTAACCCACAACATCCAAAAAATGTTGAATTTTTATTAAAACAGTTATACCCTTATAGTTTAAAAGAAATCATAAATCATAATTTGGCACAGGACCCGCGGCATCAGCGTCTAGGGCTAGTCGCCCGATTATCTTTTATGTGTACCGAGGCGTTACTGCATTGGGAAAGTCACGTGAACTGTCACAGTGATGTATATTTAAGGTATAAATATTATTGCTTCAGAGAAAAAAAAAATTTACACTATAGTTCTGTGTACAGAATATTTACAGACTCAGCACCACTTTAGGGTAATTTCGCCTCTGTAATAAGTGCCATCACACTCCTTACACGGAAGATGGTTGCCAGAACCACAAAGTGGTTGGACTTCTGGCAAGGCGTGGAGCACAGGAGTCTTTGGCAACCACCTTATCATGTCTGAAGTCTTGCCCTTACCATGTCTCTTTTTTGTGTATACCGGCAAGGCCACGTTTCTTGATAAAATTAGAAATTTACTCACCACAACACCTCTCTTCTACCTTGTGCCCACAAGTATACACAGCTTGATGATAAATCAAATTGTTGACAAGTGACGTGGCATCTGGGTTTTGTGTATGTGATAAGATTCTAATTTCCTGCCAGCCTGTATATTATTATTTTTAGTGTCACAGTTATCTGACATTGCTAGTATTGTAGCTTCAACGTCTTTTTTAAGCGTTTCGGAAAACCTTCCTTAATGAGTAATTTGTACAATACGATTTACAGATAAATAACTTTAATTGGCAGATAACTGTGACACTCAAAATATTTTGCAAATTGGTGAAATGTAGTATTTTTGCCTTTTTTTCAAGCGCATTGATTTTTGTCAGCACCAAATTTTATTACTTTTTCATTTCCCTGTAAAAGTATATCTAGATCACAAGGTATACTTTTTTGTCAAATACCGATTAAGTATGAGATGTCCATAATTACAGTGCGCTAGGTTTAACGTGTCTCTGACCTTGAGATCGCTAGGGTGAACTGGGCTGCAGTACAGGGTCAAAACCCAACACGTCAGAAAACATCAGTGTCGTGTTTGATTGCTCTGCTTCTGCAAAGAAAGAGACGCGATTACAAAATAGACGATATATGTTTTGTATAATGTTTTCATTTAGGCTAGCAGTCAAATGCTAGAGCAGAACGAGGGGCACCGTTAAACCTCACGCATTGTATATTAGAAATTACCAAAGTAAATTAAATTAGTAATTGTGTGTTAGTAGAATCCCTTCGGGTAAATGAATACTGCAAAGTAATTATTTGATAAGGAAAAAAAGTGTTCGATTCCCGCGACAGAAAGATATTACACCCACAGAAGGCTCCAAATGTGTCGAACAGACACTTTTGAAATCTGTAATACACATATCCTGTTTACTCTAAAAATTTAGTAACAGCAAAAATGTGTTTATGTTTTTCTTCGAACGTGAGCTCGTGTTTGACATTTGAATAATTTATTCCAGATAGCACAGAACTATGATCGACTTAGTCCTAAACATCCATCCGCGATTAGCTAAACGGGCCAGTGAAGCAACCCGCCTCTCACCGGCTTTACGTTAAGCCGTATGAAATGGCGCGGGCTCTGCGTAAGCGGATTGCAAGCTTAGCCTCCAGGAAAACTGGAAATCCGGATTTTTAAGTAAATCATTTCTGAACCTGTACAATTAGAAGGAATTATTAATTACGTTATTGTCGTTTGTGATTTTGCACCCAGAGAAACATGTCAAGTGGTTTGTTTCCTCTTGCGTATTTAATGCTCTAAATTATTCTGGAAATTTGTTTGATATGAATTCGTTTTTTCGGAGAAATGATTTGATTTTGACAATTGTCGTTTCGTTATTTTCATCACGTTATACTCCAAAAAAAAAACATTTTGTCAATATATTTGTTTTGGCTGATTATACAATTTTATAATGTACTACTTCAATTTAGTAATATTGAAGGAATTCATTAAAATAATTACTTACTCCTAGGCACACACTGCACACGATTGTCAGGTCAGCTATTTGTACCTACCCTCCCAGTCGAAGGTTCGCTGACACAGCCTAAGGTAGATTCAATCTCACAGCCAAAAGGAGATTCGTCAGTATTACAACTAGAAGGAAATTCGGTGTCAAAACCAAAAGGAGATTAGGTGTCATAGCTAAGGAGAGATTTGTTGTCCCAGAGAAGGAGAGATTCGGTGTCTCAGCGAATAGGAGACACGGTGTAACAGGCAAGAAGAGTTTTGGCGTCACAGCTAAGGGGAGCCTCGGTGTCTCAGCCAAAGGGAGATTCAGTCTTACAACTAGGAGGAGATTCGGTGTCAAAACCAAAAGGAGATTTGGTGTCACAGCCACGGGGAGATTCGGTGTAACAGCCAAAGGGAGATTCGTCAGTATTACAACTAGAAGGAAATTTGGTGTCAAAACCAAAAGGACATTAGGTGTCATAGCTAAGGAGAGATTTATTGTCCCAGACAAGGAGAGATTCGGTGTCTCAGCGAATAGGAGACACGGTGTAACAGGCAAGAAGAGTTTTGGTGTCACAGCTAAGGGGAGACTCGGTGTCTCAGCCAAAGGGAGATTCAGTGTTACAACTAGGAGGAGGTTCGGTGTCAAAACCAAAAGGAGATTTGGTGTCACACCCAAGGGGAGATTCGGTGTAACAGCTAAGGCGAGATTAGGTGTCACAGACTCAGGAATTCTGTGTTACAGCCAAGGAGAGGATCTGTATCGCAGCCAAGGGAAGATTCTGTGTTATAGCCAATATTGGATTAGATGTCATAGCCAATGGAAGATTCGGTGTAACAGCCAAGAGATTCTGTGTTTCAGCCAAAAGAAGATTCGATGTCACAACCAAGGACTGGCATACACAAGTGAATACAGTACTTTATTTTAAAGATGTAGGTAATAAAAGTTGATACAGTTAATAATAAAAGAATGCAGTTAATAAAAAAACCTGTAATAAACGTTGCAAGTATACTGAATAAAAATTCTACTCATAGAATTTAATTTTAAAAGTGTCAGTCGCGGAAGATTTCATTACAAAAATTGTAATAAAAAAATAAAACCCATTGTCATTATACTAATTGCATTAATATTTGTTGAAATACAAATAAATATATTTACTAAGTGATAAAAAATATTGAAAAGTAACATTTTAACTTGGTAATGTACAATAAATAAATTAACATAACCTACGTGTTTAAACAGTTGCTCTACAAGTAACTTATAACATCGAAACAAATGTATGTAATCATATGTAACCACCTAATTAAAGTATAAATACGAAGAATGTCCAGTGACGTAACGGGAGAGTTGATTTTACTCCAGTACAAAACCTACAGTCACAACCAGGAAAAAGAAGTGTTCACTTTAATAAATAAAGTCTAAAACTGCTGTTCTACAATACAACCTATAACATGAGATCAGCTCTTGGATGAAATCATTTATCACTTAATTTCAGATATATTAGTTGTAGCCTATTTAATTATATACATGCGATCGAGCAACACTATTTAGCGTGGTGCCAACTCGATGTTTATTCCCTGTAGCATATGGGCATACCCATTTCTTTTGGCATGATTTTTCTGTTCAGTAAATTCCAAAAGAATTACTCACTTGAAAAAAATTGATTTTTTTTAGAAGCAAAAAAATTCTGGTATTTCATACCTGACAACCTGTACAAAAAACCTTACTTTGCGATGTAAACTCAGCCCCTTCTGAAAGCAAACATACGCGGTTTCAGCAAATACCATATGTCACTTGTATCCGGTCGTTAAAACCGGTTTTCGAATTGGGTTTCCGAAAACGCCAAGCCGATTTTATTTAAACTCGGGATTGCTGCAAAATATCAGGTTCCCTACCATGGGGGAGCGTGACCTTTTTTTATGCAAATTATCTGGCGCAGGATCAAAAACCTTGCATTATTATAAATTAATAACGCTCTTGCATATTACGCAACCTATCGAGGCCGGAACTGATAAATAATTCTCTTTGGGGCTACGCAGGACAGTTTGTACTTGCGGTTACCTAGAGTCCATGAACACGGAAAAGCAGGGTGTAAAGGGGGACAGACGACAAACGGATTCGTCCAGGTCTCCTGTGCACCTCCAGCAAAGCCGTGTAGTAAAAGTACTACTCTGTTAGATGAAAATGTTTGTCTCTAGTTACACACGTTTATTTAAATATTATATTGTACGTTGTTTCGAATTATCACCTTCCCCCGTAGAGTTGAAACATTTTGATCGACAAAGAGGCTATAACATGAAGTGCCTCAAGGTATACATTAAGTGATCTGCCAAGATATACATTAGATTGATGTGCCATGCCATATAAAAAACAAAACCATTCGGTGGAGTGCCAAATTATACATTTGGTGAGGACTCACACTATGAATTAAACAATGTGCTGCCGAAAATATTCGATGGAGTGTCAAGCCTACATAGGTATACATTACAGGTATAGGACTACATTAGATGAGATACGAAGGTAGGCCCTATGTATTATATAGCATGAAAAGGTAGCCTATACTTTAGATTGATGATTATATAAAACCGAAAATATTTAATGTAGTTGTAAGGTATAAATTAGATAGGGTGCCAAGTTATACAACAGATGGAGTCTCAAAAGGTATAAATTAGATAAGGTGCCAAGTTATACATAGGATGGGGTCCCAAGGTATAGGCTAAATTAGATAGGGTGCCAAGTTATACATTAGATGGAGTCCCAAGGTATATGCTGAATTAGATAGGGTCCCAAGTTATACATTAGATGGAGTCTCAAGGTATATGCTGAATTAGATGGGGTCCCAAGTTATACATTAGATGGAGTCCCAAGGTTTAGACCAAATTAGATAGTGTACCAAGTTATACATCAGATGGAGTCCCAAGGTATAGGCTAAATTAGATAGGGTGCCAAGTTATACATTAGATGGAGTCCCAAGGTATAAATCAGATAAGGTGCCAAGTTATACATAGGATGGAGTCCCAAGGTTTAGGCTAAATTAGATAGGGTGTCACGTTATACACTAGATGAAGTGTCAAGGTTACATTAGATGGTGTGCAAAGTATACATTAGATATTGTGATAAGATGTACAAAATCAAAAACATTTAATAAAGTTTTAAGGTATAAATTAGAAAGGCTACCAAGTTATACATCAGATAGAGTGCCAAGGTATAGATTAGATAGAGTCAAAAGTTATACATAGGATCGAGTGCCAAGGTATAAATTAGATAGGGTGACAAGTTATACACTAGATGAAGTGTCAAGGTTACATTAGATGGTGTGCAAAGTATACATTAGATATTGTGATAAGATGTACAAAATCAAAAACATTTAATAAAGTTTTAAGGTATAAATTAGAAAGGCTACCAAGTTATACATCAGATAGAGTGCCAAGGTATAGATTAGATAGAGTCAAAAGTTATACATAGGATCGAGTGCCAAGGTATAAATTAGATAGGGTGCCAAGTTATACATCAGATAGAGTGCAAGGTATAAATTAGATAGGGCCCCAAGTTACACATAGGCTGGAGTGCCATGGTATAAATTAGATAGGGTGCCAAGTTATACATCAGATAGAGTGCAAGGTATAAATTTGATAGGGCCCCAAGTTACACATAGGCTGGAGTGCCAAGGTATAAATTAGATAGGGTGCCAAGTTATACATCAGATAGAGTGCAAGGTATAAATTAGATAGGGCCCCAAGTTACACATAGGCTGGAGTGCCAAGGTATAAATTAGATAGGGCCCCAAGTTACACATAGGCTGGAGTGCCAAGGTATAAATTAGATAGGGCCCCAAGTTACACATAGGCTGGAGTGCCAAGGTATAGATTAGATAGGGCCCAAGTTACACATAGGCTGGAGTGCCAAGGTATAAATTAGATAAGGTGCCAAGTTATACATCAGATAGAGTGCAAGGTATAAATTAGATAGGGCCCCAAGTTACACATAGGCTGGAGTGCCAAGGTATAAATTAGATAGGGTGCCAAGTTATACATCAGATAGAGTGCAAGGTATAAATTTGATAGGGTCCCAAGTTACACATAGGCTGGAGTGCCAAGGTATAAATTAGTTAGGGTGCCAAGTTATACATCAGATAGAGTGCAAGGTATAAATTAGATAGGGCCCCAAGTTACACATAGGCTGGAGTGCCAAGGTATAAATTAGATAGGGCCCCAAGTTACACATAGGCTGGAGTGCCAAGGTATAAATTAGATAGGGCCCCAAGTTACACATACGCTGGAGTGCCAAGGTATAAATTAGATAGGGTGCCAAGTTATACATCAGATAGAGTGCAAGGTATAAATTTGATAGGGTCCCAAGTTACACATAGGCTGGAGTGCCAAGGTATAAATTAGTTAGGGTGCCAAGTTATACATCAGATAGAGTGCAAGGTATAAATTAGATAGGGCCCCAAGTTACACATAGGCTGGAGTGCCAAGGTATAAATTAGATAGGGCCCCAAGTTACACATAGGCTGGAGTGCCAAGGTATAAATTAGATAGGGCCCCAAGTTACACATACGCTGGAGTGCCAAGGTATAAATTAGATAGGGCCCCAAGTTACACATAGGCTGGAGTGCCAAGGTATAAATTAGATAGGGCCCCAAGTTACACATAGGCTGGAGTGCCAAGGTATAAATTAGATTGGGCCCCAAGTTACACATAGGCTGGAGTGCCAAGGTATAAATTAGATAGGGTGCCAAGTTATACACTAGATGAAGTGTCAAGGTTACATTAGATGGTGTGCTAAGTATACATTAGATATTGTGATAAGATGTACAAAATCAAAAACATTTAATAAAGTTTTAAGGTATAAATTAGATAGGGTACCAAGTTATACATTTGATGAGATGACAAGGTATTAATTAGATAGTGTACCAAGTAATAACAAACCGAATACATATAATGGGTGCCAAAATATGCAACGGTAGGAAAACAAAGGCACAAAAAACTGGTAACATTCCTTAGCTGAATGTATCGAATGTGGATTTCTATAACCAGCACAAAGTTCGGTTAAACCCATTTATTTAATCATGTAGCCATGTTGCGATACCTTTAACCCGTCCTCACGGCACGGCAAACTGCCTTCTCAAATATAGCGATGGCAAACCTTACCTAGACATATTCACGAACTGTCTGCTATTTGTTCAAGTTTACAAAAAGGATTACACTAATTAGGCACTTTCTAACAGCCCGCCATCTTGCTCTCAGCGGGGCGTTGCTACAGAGCTCTGCTAAGACAGGAACAAGTGTTTAGTTTTACGCCGACTGAGTCAAAGTATTTCAGATCTGGTCTATGTTTGTTCCCAGTAACCAATATATTAATAATGTAGATCTTGCTGGAGGAAATAATCAAAGAAAGGCGATAAAAATTTGCAAATCACAGTTACTGCAACATGAAGAAAATCTGTGTCCAGGTTGTAATATTAAAAGATGTAAAAATTAAATGCACAACAATAGGAGCAAATAAAATGGAAAAGTCTAGAAAAAATTTAGTATATTAGCATCCAACATATTTGGCAAAAATAATATACCTGATGGTGCACAAAGTCTGTAGAAACACTCAAAAATACAATAATTAAAATTTAAGATGACGCCCCAAAAATGTTGAAAAGAGGCAGAAATAACTTAAACACAAAATCATTTAAAATGACGATGTTTTATGAAACAGAGCAGTACCTGTTCCTAAATTACAATGAAGCACTAAATTATATCGTTAGGATGGGTTTGTTATTAAAATAATATTAACAAAGTTTGCTAAATATGCCATTTTTTTACAAGTGAAGCTACCTTCAAATTTGAAATTTTGTATATTCGCAAACAGGTAAATAGTGTCTCATTTTTAACTATACAACTGTTTATCTGGTGCATTAGTAAAGATTGTGTGCGCGCGCGCGCGCGCGCGAGTGTGTGTGTGTGTTGTAATTGAAGTTAATTTTTGGGGTAACCACGCCACATTTTATTATTCATTGCGTTCCTGAAAACTATTTTATTATTGATAATTTTTTTTGCCAATACTGATTACATCTCTGATGTCTATAATTACCAAAATTTGCATAAAATATAAAAAATCGAAATCTTGTTGCTGTTCATGCCAAGCTGGTTATTAATTACTTATTATACTTTTGCTATTCCTTGCGACCAGACTTTTTGTTAACTAAAGGTTGTTAAATTGTTAACTTACACTTGGAGGAAACTTTTTTGTCTTACGACTTCTTCAGCCTCGTCTTAAGAAGAACTAAACACAATAAAATATTTAGCTCACAAAAATGTCTCAAGTAATAGCAAAAGTGTAATGAAAAATATAAAAAGTGCAAGAGTCTACATCTGGGGAGCACTAAGGTAGACATCTTCTACATTCCTCTACATCGAGCAGATCTACATCAGGCTCAAGCTATAGCATAATGTTGATAATACCTCTCGTTAGTGCTACCTAATTCCTTCTACTCTCCTTTATTCTCCTGTTTATACAACAGGGCTGCAACGGTTACATATCTCATAATGATCCCGACTGAGGGGAGGCCTATTTCAAGTACCCCACCTTCCACCAAGGACTTTAATTTAGTCATATTGATGATCCTTTACAATCGAACTACCGGCTTTTAAACTGCAAACAATTTTTATAAAATGTTTCCAGTTAATTAACGAAGGTAAGAATAAAAAGCCCGTTACTGAAGTATTTTAATTTATCTATCTTATAATATGTTTAATTTACAACAAAAAATCGTCACCGGTGAAGGCTTAAACTACCCCGTGTCCTTAAGGATTCGTAGGGAAGGCCAGTTACTTCCCTTAGGTGGAAGTGTATAAACTCGTTGAGAAATAGATCTGAGAGGGGGAATAAAAAATGGGAAAGACTTAGGGCTGTCCATGGGTAAAAGTAGGGCTATTAATGTATTGTATGGGCGAGGATTTTTCTTCAAGCCGAGCTAAGCTCGTAGAACCGCAGATCTGTAGGGTCTGTAGTTAAGTGTAAATAGCGTTGCCTCAAGTGATGCGGAGTTTCATTGTTCATTCTGAATATTTTATCTAATAAGCGTTTTTCCAACGATTCACCAAACATGCAAACAACCTCCCCAATAAAAATAATAACGTCAGTTCTGACAAAACCATTTTCTACTTCGTATTAATATAACTAACTCCATTTTATATAGTAAATTATTTTCTATTCCGTATCGGGTTACTTTCCTCAATTTAGTCTTACATACGTTGAAACGTTTTTATAACAGATTTGTGTTTTATTTAGTCACTTTCTCACCACTATGTTCTTTTTATCTAGACAAAATCCATTTTATCAGCTTTCTTATTCTCCATCTTGTTTCTTTGAACATATTTTCTTCTTGTTCTATTCTCGAGCTATAAATGTTCTTTTGTGTATTAAAGTCATTCGGTGATTAGTTTTTGTTTTTGTAAATCTTGTTCTTCACTGTTTTGTTTTGATATTGTGTTTCTTTTATCATTGGTTGCTCGTTTCCATCTTTTTGTATCGCTTTTAATTCGCTTTATTCAGATTCTTCACTTTGACCCTATTAACATATTAGAGAGCATGGACTTTCTCTATGTAATGAACTTGTAAGCGAGTGGAGCAAAGAGCAAATTTACACCAGAAAAGCGTCACGTTACGAGGTGATCACACGCTCTTTCCTGAGAAATGCATTTATTTCTAATATCCTTTTTTTATTCCTTCGGGAAAAATTTTCTTCGTCCTGGTAACCACTTTTTAAAGATTTTTGAAAACCAAATCTGGCGAATGTTAAACCTAACAGATCCGCTTTTTTGACTTCACTTAGAGGTTATTCGGAGGTTATGTTTAACCATATTAAATGTAATATCTTTTATATTCCTATCCTATTTTATTATTATTATTTTGTGATTAACACTAGCCCTATTTAGCAGCTTCCTCTCTCAGGGTAGTTAAAATGTTAGACTCGTTCCAATGAACGACACCGACTAAATATTCTAGTACTGCTGATGACGTGAAGTGAATGTTGCTTTCGAACCAGATCCAAAAGCTTAGTGTGGTCAAGTCGGCGCATTGGCACCCTCTGAGCCAGCCCTAGAGCTGAGGTTTATTGTGTTGTTGGAGCCGCTCGAAGTGATTCACTGCTGCAGCGGCAGCCTCCCATCTAATGTTCTTCATATTCAGGTCTCTATGTATGACAGAGTTTCGAATGTACCACGAAGACAACACCGTGACTCGTAACACTTTATTTTGGAAGCGCTCGATAACTTTCAGATTGCTGCTCTTGGTGCATCTCTAGAGTGACAACCCGTATGTTCAGACAGGCTTGAGCACTTGCTTGCACACCAGCAAGTAGGGGCGTTAGTCTTCTGTACCAGATCTCCAAATCATCTCTTTGTTATCTTAACGTTCGATTTCCAGTGCAGTTTAGCAACCTGCGTATTTCACCTAGGTATTTCACTTCATGGCATAAGGAACGACTTATGAGGTCAGTTTTGCTCTCTGCCTTATTAGTAAATATGACATGAGCTGACTTGCTTCCACTAAGCTTTATGCGCCACTGTCTGGTCCAGTCACAGATGGTGGCATTCTGGAACAAAGCTGTTGCGTCTGCCTGGATTTTGTGCGACGGACAAGATAGAGGTATCGTCTGCGAAGGACGCAATAATGGCGCTCTTGTCTACCAATATATCTTTTGTAGAAGGTTCAGCACCGGGCGAAGGGCATTACCCTTAGTTACCTGGAAGTCGTCGAGAAAGACGCCAGAGCACAACCTCTTGGTCCCCAAGGTCGCTTCAACTACATGTATCTGGTATAGTAGGGTGCTCGCTCCGGAAGCGGTATTGATGGTTCGAAACCAAACCTCGATCTTCAGTTATTGGTATCAGTCGCTCCAGTAGCAGAATCTCAAAAATGTTTTATATCACTTGAAGCAACGATATCTGACGATAGGATGTTCTGTCATTAGGTGGGTTTCCTGACTACGCAATCATTAGTATTTCCGCTTCTTTAGAGTCCCTCGGAAGGTATTTTAACCGGACACACGCATTGATATGACGGAGGAAGTACATGACGGTCTTGTGTGTTAAAGCCTTCAAGATTCTTCCGGTGATTAGATCATATCCGGTTCTTGGGTGGAGCCTTGCCAATTCTTCCTGAATATCTTTGAAGGTGACGAGTCGAATCATCAGGATATCAGTTCCTCTAACGTATGTTGTATTTTTCCGACACTTCGTCTTGGCAAATGGGTAAAGATCTATGTCAGGTAGTCCGCAAAAATTTCTGTTTTTTTTCTTAATCAGATTTTACCCATGTTGCGTTTCCAACTCTTATTGGTGGTATTTGTCTTTTTACCCTCTTGTATGAACTTGAGGTTTACCACAAGAAGTTACTTTATCTGCCGCCAGATTATACAGGTAGCTGTCTGCATCATTCTTGGTTTGTAGCCGCGTGTCTCTTAGCTCGTTGGGGAGTCGATTCAGCGTGGCCTTGTCTGCTGGATCACGACTCTGCTTCCATCGTCTTTGAGGTTTCCTCTTCTACTTCACTAGCAGGCGACATTCAAGGGTGCAGCATGTCTTATTAATGACCGGTTTGTCTCTAGACTCGAAGGTGTTGTTTCAAGCTGCTTGAGGTAGGTGATTGACAAACATCGCCACTTCTCCCTTAAGTTAGTCACCGTCTCTTAGAAGCGCTTCCAAGGTCTATTAGGGGAGGGTGATGACCGCCTAGGACTGGTCTCTGGGTCCGGCCCTTAGGTAAGGCCATCCTGGAGTGGATAAAGGTCAGATTGGACTACCTGGAACGAATTAATCAAACGGGGTATTTTGGGGTACGAAGACCTATTTGGAAGGTTCTATTCGTATGAGTAGTTCTAGAAAGGAGGTCGAAACCCTGTAACTAGTTGGAGTACTTCTGGTCACAGTGGCGGCATGATGACCAGTCTAGGCTTTACAACAACGTCGGAAGACTCTTACATATTGGTACGGGTCGTGACACCAAGCCCCCCGCCTTGGGTGACGTCAGTTAACGATGTTTGAGGTTAGATTCGTGGGGGTAAAGGTACTATTTAGTGAAAAACTTCGTACCCCATTATTCTGTTATGTGAAGCCGGTTGATAGTCGAAAAGAACCATAACAACCAGCTCTTTTTAGTCGTATACACACAAAAATATCCTGCCGTCTCTTAGAGCACTGAGAGTTCGATGTTATCTTCCATCTTCAGACGTAAGCACTCCCCGTTCTGTTACTAGACAACCTAGAAGTCCCTTGTAATAGGACGCCTTCTCTATCGCAGCCGCCTCTGCCCTGGTGAAGTACTCTGTAAGCATATTGCCGACGAAAATATCAATCAAGTCCGGCAGTTTGCTGGCGACAGTAAATTATTAATATCAAATAGGTCTTTGCCACTTGCAAGTTAGGGTGATCCAAAACATGCTAAATACAATAGAAACAAACTAACCGTCAGGAATTTAGACTCACAGCTGATCCTTTGTAAGTCAATAAGAGTCGAATCAGAGAAGTGAAGTTCGCTGTATGTAAATAGAAATAGTTTTCAAGTGACAGATATGCCCGTGTCTGGTCATGACGAGTCTAGTATTAAGAATAAAATTAAAGATAATTTAATAGTGGACTAGACTTGTTTTTCATCATACGAAATTTACGCTTTTATCGTCTGATTTAGGCGAAAACATTTTACTAGGATAATGAAAACTGTACTATTTTACTATATAGGAATTGCTATAGAACAGGGGTTCTCAACTTTGGTGTTGAGTTCTCATCAGGCAGCCCCCCTTCACACTTTGGTGTGAGGTCACGCCTCCCTTTACGGATTAAGTTAATTTAGACTTATATATGATAAATTTACTTATATTATGTTTGAGTAAAATTGACTTTGAACTTAGGCTAGACATACTCTGGTAAGGGTAAGGAATATAAAATCATATTTGCTCAAATGCAAATTTTATTTACACAAATCATCGAAAAACAACAAATTATCAATAATATAACCAGTAAAATGTTCGCTACTTTTGTAGTACTAGTGTGAGGGCTGGCCTGTTTCTCGTTAACTAATTTTTGGTATGAGGTTGCTTGATCTAATCATCTTGAATTCACTGATTAAACTAATTTTAAAAATACTTAACTAAGTGAATACGTAACTGCTTACTTGCTGACGCGTTTCAAAACATTCGTTACTTTTACGAAGCAAAACCTCTACTACTGAGTAGAGGGTTAGCTTCGTAAAAGGAACGAATGTTTTGAAACGCGTCAGCAAGTAAGCAATTACGCATTCACTCAGTTAAGTACTTTTAAAAACATTTTTTGTATGTTTGGATCAAATTTTGACCACCGCAGGTCACTTTCCACATCTAGTCTGGCTCGATATTTAGATTTTATATTAGCCAGGGTTTTGAATATCCTGTCTCGCATAGATAAGTTTATGAAAATGGTACAAGCAACTTGGCTGCCTCCATTGCTACTTCTGGGCCAGAAATCTTCGAGCTCCATGTTTGAGTCACAGCTAGCTCCTCACGGAAGCTCACTTACATTTTACTGAGTAAAGAAATAAAGCTTTATAGCTCAATTAAGTTATAAAGATATTTCAGTAATTGTGTGTTTGTGTCCAGCATCAAATCAAATTTTTTTAAAAATTTGTTGACGCCTCACCTACAATTTTTTCACCCCTCCCCCAGGGGCGAGAACCAGGTTGAGAATCGCTCCTATAGGACCTCTCCGTATTACCCCAATAGAGAGCAGATCTAGCTCAGGAATGCACCCTGATCCAGTGAGTTCTTTCTAAACCAATTTATTACGTAAAATTATAAATTTACCATAAAAGATTGAATAATATTTTATAAGCAGTACGAATGATTATCTAGTGTTTCTTGTGCGTTTTATTTGCACCTAAATGCATTATGAAATTGGATATTTTCCATTGTTTTAAAGCACTAACAAGCATATTTCTAAGGACGTAATCCCGAGGCGGTTTTAATTTATTCACGTCCTGTCCTCTCGTCGCTTTTAGGCTTGGATATCACGTCCCGAAATCTCGCCTCTTGGTGTATGTACAACACACGCATAAACACATAAACCAATGATATATGGTGTTAAGTAAATGTTGACATAGATATCGCTGTACTTTGAAGAAGTTATCGCGTCGGCTCACAGATAAGACGAAACCGGAATAATCTATGGTTGTGTGCACCTCAAGGGGCCGAAACCGGTGGTGTAACTCGCCTATTACTGTACTCGTACGGGTGATTAATGCTGCGAGCAGACACATGGGGAAGGACGCAACCGTCGAGTGAAATTAAACGCACAATTGCTTTTAATTATTTTAGGACGATTTTATCTCCCTTCATATGTTACTTAAAATTGCAGACTAATAGTAAAACAAACAGTTTTATGTCGAAAAATAATTTTAATCAACTAATACAAACAGCCCTCCTTTACAACCGCACTAGAAATAGTATAAACTGAATGCACTATCTTTACTTCTGTCTGACGTGACAAATATTACAACGGGAGACCTTTCATTTCGCACATATTCCTTCTCGCTCCAGACTTATGCCTTAGGATTAACATGCGCCATCTCTATGTAGCTGCTTTTTGGCATTCTTTCGTATAAGTACATTCTTCAGTAGTCGGTCTCTTCCCCTATCACTACAGGCCTTTCTTCTACCTTTCATTGTGTCACAGCATGGCCCTAACCTGTGGCATCTTCTATAGGCTTCCTTCTTTCTACTTTGTCTAAGTACATTCTTCAGTAGTCTATCTTTTCCCTTGTCACTACAGACCTTTCCTCTACCTTAATTGTGTCACAGCATGGGCTCTAACCTGTGGCATCTCCTACAGGCTTCCTTCTTTCAACTTTATACATTCTCCAAGTTCAAAGTACATTCCACTTCATACATTCTTTCTAAGTACATTCTCCAGTAGGCAGTGTCTTCTACCAAGCTTAGATCCGTTATTACAAAGGATCCCTAACTTCCACTTTGTCTTAGCATAGCAACTAATACGTAATATTTACTTTTTAGACTTTTTCCCCACTCTTCCTTTTCCGTTTCCCATTCTTAAAATCTCCGATATGGGTGTGGGAGAGGATAGTGAGTCATCGCGACCGAGGTGTTTGTTCAAAAAAGCTAAATAGCTTTCTTCATTGTCAATATTTTTGTTCACTTTACTAACCATTAAAGATTCATGTCCTATACCACTCCTCCTTGTATGTTTCTACCTTCTTCTAATCGAAGACCCTCTACCCGTGTTGATGCTCCTAATAATAAGTTCATAAGAAGGACTAGAAGATTTCTCATAATGAACGAGGAGGCGTGTTTAGTTTTTTATTCATAAACCGTTCTTGTTGGGAACGTGCGGTAAAAGTCTGCCAACTCCCTCGCCACTAGAACGTGTTAGATGGTCAAGAACTCTTGGCCTCCTACTTCACCGACTTGGCATCATAGTACCCGCAAAATGTTCTGCAAGCTAGGTCATATGGACATATTAACCTAATCTGTCTGGGACTTAAAGAGGAGAGACGAACTCCTGCAAGAGGCACACTAAAACTTGGTCAGCGTGGCTCCGACTGGCAGAAACACCAACAGCTGTAGAAGATGGCTAACCTTGATTTAAAGTAAAATAGAAATGGGTCTGCGGCAGGGTAGTGATGCGATGTTGTCAGTTCGAACTCATTGACAGTCAACCCGGCACTGCCAGCGACTGAAATTGCAGAACGAAGCAAGCTACACCACTAGTAAATCACTCCACCACAGCTACGATGTCACTGAGCGACGAACGGAAGTTTAACGTCTAATTGGCAACAAGGCTCACCCACGCCGCAAGATGTGAATTTCCTTTTAGCTCAGACGGCTGTAATCCCCACTTCCTCTGATCGGTTTCATCTACGCAGTATCCTGCTTATTCTGTTTTAAATCAAACTATAGATAGTTACTACTTTGCTAATAATCCCTCCCATACACACATTGGAGAGAAGTACGTGTTAGGTGATTTCTCAAACTGTACATTTCCAATTAAATCTTTGAGAAAGTACTTAAATAATAAAATTTCCACTTAGTTGATATCAGTTACAATACACAAATTAAAACTGTAAACGCTTGACGGTTCAACGAATCTGCCTTCTCTAAATATGTGAGAAAATAGACACACAAAGCTTGCACTTCTAAAGAGAGCAACAAAATGAAATCCTTGCTTTATTTATATTTAGACGCTTCATAACGAATGTTACTTCAAACGAATGCAAATTTAGTTGGGGAAAGCAAACGTGAGCAGAGCACTTCCTGTGTTACTTTTAAATTTTGAGGAAATGGTGCAACTCCGAATATCTAATGAGGAAAGACGACTCGCCTATCTTTATAAGTGCTTTTGAGTTTCTTAGAAATTCGAGGGCAATTTGTTCTGTATAAATTACAACGCTTGCGTAACAGATGCCGCCGGAGATACGGAGCGAGATGGAAACAGTCCGTTCGACGGCAAATTAATCGTCGTTCGTCTGAAAAAGGACTGTCTCAGAGTGATTGTAGAATATAAAGATGACGTTAACTCTAATGCCTTGCAAAAATATATACATGAGTTGCGTTTAATGAACAGCACGAGACAATTAAAATATTGCGTCAATAATCGATTACAATCACAATAATCAATTTACAATTTTTTATTGATCAAAATTTACATCAGATCTTCGACCATCTACAGAAAACCTACAGCCCTTTTTAAGGTTAGTAAAATTTACCAATTATAATCATCATGCTACATATGGACAATTACAATCATCATGCTACACATAGACTATATCAATATTGCGTCAATAACCAATTACAATCATCATGCTACACATAGACTATTACAATATTGCGTCAATAACCAATTACAATCATCATGCTACACATAGACTATTACAATATTGCGTCAATAACCAATTACAATCATCATGCTACACATAGACTAGATTATTACAATATTGCGTCAATAACCAATTACAATCATCATGCTACACATATTATGTTACCTATATTAGGAGTTTACTTAGAGGCCTATAGTCAACAATCTAATTATGAGAATATATAATAAATTTTTATTTCTGTAGAGCTCGCGTTCGGCAACAGACTGTATTAAACAGTTTCTGGTGAACGAACCTTGTACACGTTTTCACAAACAATACAAACGGTGTCGCTCGTTCTGCTCTAGCATTTGACTACTAGCCTAACTGAAAACATTATATAATACATATATTGTCTCTTCGGTAATCGCATCTCTTTCTTTGCAGAAGCAGAGCAAAACATTTAAAGATCATGTCTACAGGTACATCAAACTATTATAGTAATATCATTTAGTTAATTAGAGCTGTTTACACTTTAAACACGACACTGATGTATTTTTGAAGTGTTGGGTTTTGACCCCGCACTGCAGCCCAGTACACATAAGCGATCTCAAGGTTAGAGACACGGATAAACCTCTTGCACTTGTACAATATAAACGAAGAGATCGTCTAAACACTGTGCTTAACGCTAAAGCTAGGAATGAGTATTGTAATAAAAACAGCCCTACTTACCATCAATCAATAACTATCGATATGTCAATAACAACGAACATCAAACATAGATACTTTTCAGTGAAAATCATCGATCTTCATACGGTAATATTTAGAACTTTATAAATGATAAAATTATTTATTTAGTAGTTCACTTTAAATTTGCTCAAAACGTATATATGACTCACTTTAGCAAAATACTGATATAAGTATATAAAATTACAACTGTAACTAATTTTGTAGTAGCCTCACTGATGATGACATACGAAACCGAAACAGTATGATAATAAATTATTTTTAACTGTGAGTTCGTAAACAGTTATTTATTAAGCCACTTGTACAGTAATCTTAACTCACAAAGCAGCTCAAATATTACTTCAAAACATTGATATTCCACGAATAACTACGTAGAATAGATTCAAATAGTCGAATGAAACAATAGTACAAATGTGATCAGCAAAAACTGTGACAAAATAATATATCAGTTGTGCAAAAAGTTCAGACTCCTTCTAAAGTCTTGATGAGAAGATCTGTCTGTTCTGGAGCCCGATGGCATGAAGTATTATAAAGTATTTTAAATTGGTGGTGCTCCAAGTTGAAGCAAGGAACGGACAATGGCTTGTCAAAAACATGATCTAGAGTTAGTTGTGATTGGGGACAGTACTTGCAAGTGGGATAAGATTTTATATTAGTTGGTGATATCCTCATGCCCTTGAAATGTCCAGTACGTAGGCAAGCTATTGTAGAGGAGAGGTTTCTTGGGCAGTTTAGATCGGGGATGGTTGACTCGCTAATATGCTATGCATTTTTTGAATATATCAGTCAATACCTTGAATAAAACAATTTAAACCACTAGGAGTATAAGCAAATACTAAAAGCACTGCTTTGCAAAGAGTGCTTAAGATAAAGTGAAATTAGATAAGTTCAACACGGAACAAACATATATAGTAGTTAAATACCATAAACCACTTTTATTATCAATGGGAAAAGGATTGTAATCGAATTGAAAACATCGATTGATGTTGGGATTATCGATATTCATCCCTAGTTAGAGCAAGGGCAGATCCAGCCGGACAGCGCGCCTTTATTAGGGTCGAGGAATAAGAGGGTGAAAAGCCGAGTGTTATCGTTAAAAGTGACATATATTTTGTGAAACAACGACCAAGATTAATTAATAACAAATTATATTGTAACATTTCAGTTACCCATTCTTGAGATCTGTCATGGGTCTGGGATTGGGTAGGGCGTATACATATATCGCGACCGAGATGCTTGACCAAGAAAGCTAAACAGCTGCGTAAGTCAATACTTTTCAAATTTATAGTGAAATTATATTAGGGTATATTTATCTATAATATGATATTGCTACTTTAATGATAGTTGAGGGATAGGTTTTCTTTTATTATTGAGATAAGCTTTTTTCTGATTGGGAAAATTTTCCTCACGCCGCTGCTTTTGCAAGAGACCACTAAATCAGCCGTTTAGGTTGCGATTTGAGGACAGCATCGGTATTTCAAAGTTATTTCGCATTACGTGTGATATTTGAAATACAATGAGTGTTATAGAATATGTTTACTTTGTGAACGAGGTTTAAAGATTGTTTACAGTTTAAAACTTATAGCAAAAAAAACTATTATTGCAAACATTTAGGAAGTAGTCTTGGGTGATTTTAAAGCTAAAATACCAAGAGCTCGAGTAGTAGACCGTAGACGGTTTTTGCAGTTTTAAGGTGACTGGCCGATATAAATAGTATCAGCTATTATTGTGCTGATAAGTGTTGTCTACACCTTTGTATAAAGGATAATGACGGGTAAATAGAATTAGGTAGAACGAAGGAAGGAAGATAAAAAGAGCCCCTAGTGTGGGGAATATAGGACATTTATGGCATCGAATAGGCACGGGGCGTCGTGAGATAACCTGCGCCCAACATAGGTTAGGAGAAATGTACCCTAAAAGAACTAGGTATTAGGTAGTTTTATAAAGTTGTCGACGACGTAAAGTAATCGTAGAAAGAGTTTAATTTTTTTAAATTGGTTTCAAGTTTTTTTTGAAATTTGTAGATGATAAAAACAGAAGATATTATTTAGCAGTTAGTTACCGCTGCTTTTATAAATGTGTAAATGATATATTAATATCATTTATAATTTAATTATAATTCGCAGAAACTATTATGAGGTTAATAAACAATATTCGAGCTGGTTTATGAGTGAAAGTTATATTAAAAGAATAAATATGTTACGACTCACAATTATAAAAACTTTATTATCATACGCGTTTCGATGACAATATGTCATCATCTTCAGTGATGCTACACAATTTAAACTTAATTGTACAAACTAAACATAACCTATAATGTTTTAACCAAAGTAAGAACAGTGTCTGGGCATTGTCAAACCTGGTTCTTACTTTTGTTAAAACATTTTAGTTTATTTTTACTTTTTTTAATTAAGTTTAAATTGTGTAGCATCACTGAAGATGATGACATATTGTCATTGAAACGCGTATGATAATAAAGTTTTTATAATTGTGAGTCTTAGCATATTTATTCTTTTATTTATTATAAAGTTGTAGTTGTTTTTCGAATTTTGGTACAAGATAAAATTAACCTGTAATAAAATGTAAAAAATATTGAATCATACGCAGTTTTATACATTTTTACATGTCAATATAAAGTTGTGGATAAAATTTTATAGAACAGGCACACAGTGCTCGACCATCTTCAGATTGTATAAACACAGTAAAATATACACGGTAGTGAAATATTATATTTATGAAACACTAGTCACTTTGATATTACATACTTAGTCATAGCTTAGGTTAAGTCTAATGGGTATTTACTCCGTAATACGGAATTACCCATCTGATTACAGTCTTTCTCAGGCTTTCGAGTTTTGCTTTTTGAATATTTTAATACCATGACATTAGTTATGTTGAGTCGCATGACACTAGGTACATTTACAAATGTAGTCGAAATAAATGTACAATTCTAATTAGTATGGATTATCGGCGAGCTGTTGCTGGACAGTATCAATGGATCGATATTTAGACCGCGTGTCTGTTCGTGCGCTTCTCATTACCTATGCTTCGCATGCCTTCTGCAAGGAATAGTCCGTGTACTTATTACCACGAAGGAGCTCGGAAATAGAATTCCAATTCATTTTTAATCTTCTCGTTGCTTATGTACGATTTTCTCGGAAGAAAAGCCACAAATTAACACATTATTCTTTTACAAACAATAATTGTGCTTCCTACAATACTGCGTAATACACGATTTAGGGGTAAAAGTGTTTAAATTTACAGACAAATTGAAGGGGGAAATGTTACTGACAAAAGTGAAAATGTATAATTTTAATTCTAAACAAGACACACTTCATTAACACGAATTATCTAAGTTAAACAGATTTGGGGAGTTTTATGATTCAAGAATGTTGGGACACATACTCTAGGTCAGGCATCCTCACTACGCGGCCCGCGGGACGATTTTTTGCGGCCCTTAGACGGTTAGGATTGAAGTCAAAATATTTTATAACTTAAATAAATATTATATTCAGAGTGTTTTGAAAATCTGTCGTTGTTTTACTAAACTTAATTAATTACTCAAACTACTGACGTTAAAAACCCCGTCCGCTGTATCTTTGCCTCGGGCTTTACTGACGTTTAGCAAGCAATAGTATCGGCAACACCGCAACTTAACGTGTGACGGTGGAGACGTGCAAAAGGTAAAAAAGAAGGGACTGCCATATGTTTGATATGTCGTGAAACTGTACCATTTCGCTTGGTAGAAAATCCATGGGCAATGAAACCAGCTAATGTAGCTCATCTTTCCGTTTTTGGGTATGAAGGGATTTGAAAAATGAATTAATCGATCTTCAGAACGATACGGAACTCAAAAGTATTTTTGAAGAAAAGATGAAGAATAAAGCTCACTATGAGTTTCAAAGGGTTGTTGAAAAGGACAAATTTCCTAACTTACTTGAATGTGCTCAGAAAATATTGTGTGTGTTTTTTCATCTACTTATGTCTGTGAATCTACATTTAGTAAGCTGAAGTTTGTAAAAACAAGTACAGATCTAGGCCAACAAGTGAGAATGTTGAGAACATTTTAAGAATTTCAGTTTCTTCCCAACTGCCAACATAGATGCCATATTAGAGGACTGTGAAAGATTTCGCCTATCAACTTCAAAGAATTAACTAAGTAAAAAAAAGACATTTTCAAACTTCATTATGCGCAAAACAGTTTATTTATGTTGGTAATGTAATAAACGTATGTTATAATCATATTGTTTGTCAGTTATTTAGTGCTTCTTGTACTTGCGGCCCTCAGGAAAATTGTATGCAAAATTTTTGGCTCTCAAAGTATTCCTAGTGAGGACCCCTGCTCTAGGTAGATCTGGAGCATCCCCGAGGTAGATAGTGAACGCCATGAAGTAAATCCCGAGAATTCCCGTGGTAGATACTGAGCATCCTGATGTAAACCTTGAGCACCCCTGATGTAAATCCTTAATATCACCGAGGTAAAGTTTGAGCATCCCTTAGGTAGATTAGGAGTACGCATAGGTACATCATAAGCACTCTTCGATGAAAATTGAGAATACTAAGATAAATCCTAAGCACCTTCCGATGTAGATCATGAGCACCTGAGGTATATCTTGAGCACGTCGAGATAAATCCTGAGATTCCCTAGTGTAGATTTTCTGGTAATGTAAATCTTGAGCGACCTGAATAAGAGCCTGAACCCAACCTAGATGGACCTTAAGCATCTCGTAGTAGATCCTTGCACATCCCTATGTAGTTTATGATTATCCCCGTGGATGACTTGACCATCTAATAGATAGACACTGAGCACTTATCGATGTAGGCCCGAGATAATTGTTATCAGAGCACTCCGAGATAAATCTTGAACACCCCCGTGGTAGATACTGAGCATTCCGATGTAGATCCTTATCAAGTTTGAGATAGATCCTGAACATCACCGAAGGAAATCTTGAGCAACCAGAAGTAGAGCTTTAGTATCCTAGAGGTAGAGCTTTAGCATCCCAGAGGTAGAGCTTTAGTATTCCAGAGGTAGAGCTTTAGCATCCCAGAAGTAGAGCTTTAGTATCCTAGAGGTAAAGCTTTAGCATCCCAGAGGTAGAGCTTTATTATACCAGAGGTAGAGCTTTAGTATTCCAGAGGTAGAGCTTTAGCATCCCGGAGGTAGATCTTTAGCATTCTAGAGGTAGAGCTTTAGTATTCCAGAGGTAGAGCTTTAGTATCCCAGAGGTAGAGGTTTAACTTTCCAGAGGTGGAGCTTTAGTATCCCAGAGGTAGAACTTTAGTATCCCAGAGGTAGAGCTTTAGCATTCTATAGAAACCCTCGGCATAGATCTTGACCATCCCTTAGGCATACTCGGTTTAACCCAGACGTATCCCATAAACATCCCCGAAGTAGATTCTAATCATTGCTGAAGTTGATCTTGCAGTTATAGTATTCGAATCCCGAAGATTGTACGCACTTCTGTTTTTTGTTTTAATAAAGATGCATACTTGGATAAAATATAATCTATCCTCCAACGAGGAATAAGATGGTGGAGTAAGAACCGAGAAGTGAAGGGATAAGGGATGACCCAGAAGTGAAGAATAAAAGTGGATGCAATTAATTCTAAATTCCTGGAAGCTTGACAGCGTTGCCATAGGAGAATGGAGAACGAACGGGGCCACTGGGAAATGAATCTTTGAAGGGAAAAGGCATGAAACATTTGAAAAAAAAAACACTATTCGGAATTAGGTATAGGGGAAATCATTCTTCAGGACACCAAGGTACAAATTAAAGTCCGTTTTCACAAAAATTATTTACTGTTTAGAAAGCTTGTAGAATATAGATAATTTTCACAGATTTTAATCAAAAGGAGAAAAATTAAAATTTCCTGAAGAACTCTTTGTTACGGTTTACTCATGGAACTTCAGATTAAACGGGAAAAGGAAGTACTGTACATATGTAGATGAATAAGCCAGTATACTTGGCGTGTTAACTGCGCTAATTAATACCACCATAATTAACACAAGTATCATGGCGGTAAACATTAGACTTAGTGTTAACTTTCTACAAATTTTGAAAAACAAAACCAGCCAAGCATCGTGTTAATATGAAGACAATCGATTCTGAAGGAAAACAATTCCAGCATTTTACAACCGTGTTATCTTTACGAAAGCTGACTCAACTGTTTGATTTATTTAGAATCGATAACAGCCAATACCCATTCCACTTTGCCTCGTGGAAGCGGGATATTTGAGAGAAACTAATTAAATTTAAAAGCATTTAACCTAAATAAAATAATCATATAAGCTTCTCTTGGTACATAATTAAACAGCACAAAAGAGTGACAATAATTCTGCAGTTGTAAATTACCAATAAGCGAAGGGGCTGATAGACGATAGTAAACCGAGCGGCGCCCCGAGAATGGCAGATTTGGCCGAATAGGTTGACTCCCTCTTCAAACATGTTTACGCTTTGATGAAAACACAGGAAGTCAGTAGTGCCAACATTTGATTCGTAAATATCGACAGTGGTTGGATTAATTTAGTGACGTCATTTTGGAAATTAGAAGATTTTAACTCGTACAGAGAGAAATGTTACGATGTCTGTTAATAATACAAACGTTAGGCCTAGGTTCATTTTATTTAAAAATTTGTTGGATAAGCATTGTTGAAACGTATTGTATTTTAAAACGAAATTCCGGTAGGAGATTGACATGGTGGAATGTAGCCTATATAGGATTAAAGTTGGGAAGTGATTTAACTAACATAAGCAAACATAACTAACCAAACAAAAAGCAAACTATACAAAGATACATTCTGCCAAAAAAGTGGTTGAAATGCTACGTCATAAATACAACATATTTTTTTTAGTTTTAAAGCATGTATTGATTTTATATAGACATTCATGGCAGTGTAAGTGTTTTACTTTTAACCATCTTTAAAACTGTTTGAAAACAAAGTAATCCTTCGTCCAACGAAATTTGAAACATTTCCTAGACAACATAGTTAAAATATCCTACTTAGACTTTTATTTATATTAGAAAACTTTTAAAATAAATATTCTGTTTCATTATATGACAATTACTACCAACGCATAATCATTCCTTCGATGACAAAGTCATCTCTATTAGTGGAGTATAGGCTACAATGATGATGACTTTGTTGTTAAAACGCACTTGATCAATTATGTATATCTGAAAATTATTGACTGCGAGTAGGTATGCGATATTATTAATTCCCATGTGCTCACAGTCAAAGCTCAAAAGCTATCATGTATCTCTTAATTATTTGATACTTATAGCACAAATACTTTAACGTTTGAGAGGCATAAACAATTGAATCTATGTGATCATATCTAAAAATGTTTTTGTTCTACTCTATGACTTGAGTTCCGACGGAATATAACACTACTATAAACCACAGATGTACCAATAGTAATTAGATATTAAAAAAATCCAGAAATATTATTATATTTTATGAAATAAATAATATGATTTTATAATTTTACATCTATAGTTTAATTAAACACCTATTATAATGACCAATTATAGATAAAATCTTCAACGAATAATTTTTAATACATAGGCTGGGGGTTTCGATACCACTGAGGTGTCCTCATCAGGTGGCCAGTATTATAGACATATAAAATCACAACACAATATACAATTTCACAATTTAAACACAAAAACAATAACACAATTATAAATTAAATAAAATAACATTAAAAAATATTATAATACAATAAGATCAGCACAAGTTAAAACGAATGTCCATTAGTGAAACAAGGGACAAGCTGTGTTAACATACAGAAACTTTAATTTGTGCAAACATAATTTGTTACATTAAAAATGAGTATTTAATTTATAATTAATATATTAATATTATTAATTATTAATAAAATTATTGTTTTTAATTATGAAATTTTATATGTGGTTGTGATTTTATAAGCTATATAATATTGGATTCCTGAAGAAGGTCCCATAGTGGTATCGAAACCTCGAGATTATGTATCAAAAACTATTAGTTCAAGGTGTTATCTATAATTAGTCGATATAAAACCAATTTAAATAAATATTAATTTTCTTAAGACCTTAAACTTCACTCGCTATCGTCTAAGTTTTATTCTTTTCAAAATATTATTTAAACTCAACACATGTGTTTCCGGTCCGATCTGTGTTTCCACTAATACAAAACCACAGATTGAACCGCATGATATACTGTAATTTGGCTAACTAAAATAAGCCCGCAGCTATCTGCAACGACAACCCTTTCGTACCATCCATTAATTACCCGTGTATTTGTAGAAGTAAGGAAAATATTGACTCGCGTATAAACTGGTGAAGTTAATTATTTCATAGACTGTATTCACATTTGTAAAGAATATTATTATGGGTAATTAATTAAATTGTTTACTGGTTTTCCGAACCATAAAAATCAGCAAATTAAAACGTGAAATTTTATAATTTTAAAAAGTAACCCGATACGGATGTCTCGTTCAGGGTCGATTTGTAGAGTTAAACCTACCCAGAAAAATTTTAAAAAGTTTCTTTATATTTTGTTATCAGTTAAAAAACTACTTAAATTTTGCCAAATTTAAAAAAAAATCTAAAGGACATGTTAGTACTTAGTAAAATGAACACATTTAGGAAGAATGAACCCATACAGGGAGGGTGAGTACATGTAGGAAGGCTGAGCACATGTCGGGAGGGAAGCACGAATGAGGAAGAATGAGAATATACGTATAGGAAGTATACTCGTATGTTGGGAGATGGGCACATGTAGATAGAGTGAACACGTGTAGGAAGATAAATACCTTTCTTCTTCCTTTCTAAGAAGAATGCTCGTATGTTGGGGGGGGGATGGGCACATGTAGAAAGGGTAAGCACATGTAGGAAGTATGAGTATATATAGGAAGAATGCTCGTATGGGGAGGGCACATGTAGTAGCTTATACACATGTAGGAAGAATGAGTATATATAGGAAGAATGCTCGTATGGGGAGATGGCACATGTAGTAGCTTATACACATGTAGGAAGAATGAGTATATATAGGAAGAATGCTCGTATGGGCGTATGGGCACATGTAGTAAGGGTAAGCACATGTAAGAAGAATGAGTATATTTAGGAAGGACTAGCATACATAAATACAGTTCAGGTAGAGTGAGAGTATGTAGGAACGATGAAAATATTTCGTTAAGGGGGAAACATGTAGAGAGGACAAGCGCATACAGGAAATACGAACGTATAGGAAGGATGAGTACATGTACGTTCTACACGCTATACTTATTGTGTTAAACGTAACACAAGTACTATATGTATCTGTTCGCATACGCTACTGGGCAAATAGTCGAATCGATTCCTCCGTTCAATCAGCTACAAAGGTTTTCTGTATTCTTACATAAAGTTCTGTTATTGGTCATAAACGTGAACTGCAATACATATATCTGAACGATTAGAAATAGTTTGGTTTTCCGTATTCTTTCCTGATATTTCCGTTCAGGTATTTTTACAGCTGTTGCCAAATCTTCAATATTGGTTTTATATGTTTTGCTGACGTGGGTAGCAGTACGTGCTGATTGAACCAATCAGTTGCCGAAGGGTACTGTTTGCTGTTGCCACGTTGTGCAGCTATTGTCCGCTCTATTTGTTAGACTGAAAAATTGTTTTATTCAATAAACACCACTATCATAATTGAATTGTGTAAGACATTATTTATTAGGAAATAAATGTATTCTATCTTTCTCTTTTTATTCTTTCTGTACGCTTCTCTCTCATGTTCTCTCCCTCTGACACGGCCTTGGGGTGTCATCACTGTTTAGCACATCACCGTTTATGTTTTCAAGACGAGTAACGGGAAGTCTTTTTCTTTGACTCCGGATAGGTTTTCTTTACCCTTCTCCTTCTCCGAGTATAGTGCGGACCATGGAACCGTGCAGTTGGCTGTGGGAAATTTGTCGTGTAATACCACTCCTTAAACAAGTTACATATTCAGAATGTTCTATACATCAACAGCCTCTGCATCCGATATGTCTACACATACTTCGAGATTGTTTGCTATTCCATACCGAAGCTAATTTATCATCTAATTTATGTTATACTGAAGTCAGTATTTTGACAGTCCTTATCATGTTTGTAGGAAAGTATTTATACTGACCCTCTACTCTCCCCCCCCCCCCCCAACCTACTACGCTCTCTCAAAGTCAAGTGCACGATTACGTGATCCGCTCTATAACTCCGTATAATTTTATCCCTTCCTTAAACTTAGCCTAACTCCACAAACCCTTTCTAACACGTCTTTCTATAAATGACCTTAACAAGAAAATACCTCTCAAAGTCACAGATAGGCTATTATATTAGGTTTTTATTGAAATTATTTAGGAAATTACCTTCCTTTCGATTTTTTTTCGCTATCACTGGAAACATTGCCAAGTTCTCCAAGTTGTATGTTCCATTATAGTGGGTTTTGATTTTCTTGACGTCTTTTTCTCTGGTATTGCAATTGTATGCATTGTTGTCACATTGCTCATGATTTTAAAAAGTGTGTTTATTAATAACAAAAATTGTTCTTTTATTACTTAATTTGTAAATTTAGGATTATATATTTCTATACTTTTACTTACGTTTATTTTAATTCCTTTTACGTGACCGTGTATTATTAACCGAAGAAACTATTTGCGATAACTTATTTAAATTATGCTGAACATCATCATCATTATTTATATTAATTAAAGTTTACATATTAATTTTAAAAAATCAAACATTTATATTAACTGTTATACGTGATTAAAAATCAAACGTATTTTTAACGTGTAAACGTCTTTCCAAAATAGAAGCTATCGTTAAATACATCCGCTTCGCAGTTAAACGGGAACAAAATCCAAACCGATGATAAAAGCCCGACATGTTCTGCAACGAACAATTTTTTATTTCAGGCAGCGCACAAATTATAAACTCCAACTCCAGTAATTCATAAAATAATTCATGGATTAAATAGCTCGACTGAAAAGTTTTTACTTTTTGCACCTGTTTTGATGTTTACACAAGATATTTTGACGACCTGTCGTAAACTGTAGTAACAAAGTTAAACAAGTTTTCCAAAATCGGCACTGAACTTGAACGAAACTCCTCTTAACCGTTCTCCAAATCAAATTTTCCACTTCCAATTTCTATATTTATTATAAGCCGTTATTTATAACACCGTTTATCCGGCTCTCTCTTATATAAACATATCCCATTCTTTTTCAACATTAGTAACATTCTCCAAATAAAATTTTCCACTTCCAGTTTCTATATTTATTATAAGCCGTTATTTATAACAAACGTTTATCCGGCGCTCTCTTATATGAGCATATCCCATATTTTTTCAACATTGGTAACATTCTCCAAATCAAATTTTCCACTTCCAGTTTCTATATTTATTATAAGCTGTTATTTATAACACCGTTTATCCGGCTCTCTCTTATATGAACATATCCAATACTCTTTTACCAGTAGTAACATTCTCTAAATTAAATTTCCCTTTAATTTCTATACATAGTGCAAAACCTAGTTCAGTCTCGATTATCCGGCTCCTTCTTATACGAGATTTCAGTTAATTCAAATTTCCTGTTTATCGGGAAGGAAATGTATAACTCGTGGATTATACAAGTTTAAATACATAAAAACTAATTTGTTAGCATTATTTTAAGCTAAAACGTATTTTGCATCGAGAAAAGTTCGTCGTGATTGTAAATTAATTAACTATTTAAAAATTTACATCAATGTGATCAGTACCAGCATTCTCTATATGCAATAATTTTTAGTTTTGCACCAATATCTATAAATTGTGTAACTCGTTTTTCAGTCTCGATTTTTCGGCTTCTTCTTATACGAAATTTAATCGGAATATACCCCTTTTCTAATTTGTTAATTTCAAAATAACAAATAAAAGAGTTCGAAAACAATTCTAATAACTTCTAAATTCAGAAATAATCTATGGCGAAATTCTTTTCCTTATTAAAACGTGAAAAACAGATCAGATTAGATACCTCAGTACAGTGCATGAAGTTTAACCTTGTCTCTGACCTTGAGATCGCTAGGCTGGACTGGGCTGCAGTGCGGGTCAAAACCCAACACTTCAGAAAACATCAGGGTCGTGTTAAAAATGTAAACAGCTCTAATTAATTAAATGATAATACTGTAATAGTTTGATGTAGACATGCTCTTTAAATGTGTTGCTCTGCTTCTGCAAAGAAAGAGACGCGATTACGAAAGAGACGATATATGTATTGTATAATGTTTTCAGTTAGGCACGTAGTCAAATGCTAGAGTAGAACGAGGGACACCGTTAAACGTCACGCACTTTTAATGTCATACACTTTATAAAGAATAATAGACCTCGGCTTGTTAAACCTAACTCAACCCAAAATAATCACCGATTTACAAAATCCTTCTGTATAATTTCGGAAGTTACTGAATTAGCAAACTATTTTTATTATTTTGATAAACACTAAAATTGTTGGTTTTCTAAATCGGAGCTGTGACAACTTCTCTTCGGACTGGAGTGTATTATTATTATTTTAATTCACAAGCCCTAGAATCCTATTAGAATCGGATAAGCCAGTCCAGTTTCACAAATCTAGGCTTCTCTAATTTAATCCTATTCACAAATCTCCCCCCCCCCGTTAATACCTTATTTACACTTTACCCTTCTAGCACTTTTTGTGTACCAACACATTCCAGGGATTTAATGGAATAATGCACAACTCCAGTGAACAAATACTCTTTGGCCTGTGTAATAATGTTTTGTATGTAAAGCGTAATTCCTCCACTAGCATGCATTGTATTACTGGTTGCATCGAGCCAATTGCAGGGGCTTTATGTAGAGTATAGTTTCGCTAACGAACCCTTATGACAATATCCCTGTAAATAACGTGAAGCGAAAAAAATGAGTTGCAGAGTAATCGCTTATCGTACCTCGTCAATGAATGGAGCTTAATACCACACGGGTATTTCGTCATGCCGCATTGATAGTGGTATTTAGCCTTCATTACTGACAATTTCATTCCAACAGTGGTCTCTGGACTTAGCCATTAATAGAGTGTTGCTTACATCAAAACGCATGGAAACGACGCGAGATATTTAATCAAGGAAAGAAGTGGATCAAAAAAGAGAAAATATAAATTAAAAGGTGTAAAAGTCTCCACAGTAGATTACTGCAAAGTGAAGAAAGTCCAATAAATACAGGTATGTAGAAACTTTGCTTACCGGAATACAAAATACAAATAAATACAGGCTCACTTACAATAATTTTTATACTCAAAATGATTGAAGGAATACACTAGTAGATTGAAGGAATACTATGAAGAGTTAGTGGAACTACTATTAGAAGAATGTTTGGATTCTGAATACAAGAGAACTAATACGAAACACAAAACACCTGTTTTATAAACAAAGGGAAAGCAATCAAAAAGAGTTAAAATAAACTACATGTTGAAAGAACAATATGGATTGTGGAAGGCGAAACAAAACCAAAGAAAAAATGTCAGCCTGTCCTGAGTTAAAATACCCCCTCCCTCACATTACAGCTATTGCTTTTACTAGCAAAGTACCAACAGGCAACAGGCCTGATCCAATGTTAAAAAAGACAGACGCTACAAAAACCACGGGTATTAAACTCCGTGTGACTAACTGAAAGTGAGGTTATGTTTTTATGGAGGCAAGGCCTGATCCCTTATCCTACCTAATACAATGTTAAAAAAGACAGACGCTACAAAAACCACGGGTATTAAACTTCGTGTGACTAACTGAAAGTGAGGTTATGTTTTTATGGAGGCAAGGCCTGATCCCGTATCCTACCTCATACAATGTTAAAAAAGACAGACGCTACAAAAACCACCGGTATTAAACTTCGTGTGACTAACTGAAAGTGAGGTTATGTTTTTATGGAGGCATGGCCTGATCCCTTATCCTACCTAATACAATGTTAAAAAAGACAGACGCTACAAAAACCACGGGTATTAAACTTCGTGTGACTAACTGAAAGTGAGGTTATGTTTTTATGGAGGCATGGCCTGATCCCTTATCCTACCTAATACAATGTTAAAAAAGACAGACTCTACAAAAACCACCGGTATTAAACTTCGTGTGACTAACTGAAAGTGAGGTTATGTTTTTATGGAGGCATGGCCTGATCCCTTATCCTACCTAATACAATGTTAAAAAAGACAGACGCTACAAAAACCACCGGTATTAAACTTCGTGTGACTAACTGAAAGTGAGGTTATGTTTTTATGGAGGCAAGGCCTGATCCCTTATCCTACCTAATACAATGTTAAAAAAGACAGACGCTACAAAAACCACCGGTATTAAACTTCGTGTGACTAACTGAAAGTGAGGTTATGTTTTTATGGAGGCAAGGCCTGATCCCTTATCGTACCTAATACAATGTTAAAAAAGACAGACGCTACAAAAACCACCGGTATTAAACTTCGTGTGACTAACTGAAAGTGAGGTTATGTTTTTATGGAGGCAAGGCCTGATCCCTTATCCTACCTAATACAATGTTAAAAAAGACAGACTCTACAAAAACCACCGGTATTAAACTTCGTGTGACTAACTGAAAGTGAGGTTATGTTTTTATGGAGGCATGACCTGATCCCTTATCCTACCTAATACAATGTTAAAAAAGACAGACGCTACAAAAACCACCGGTATTAAACTTCGTGTGACTAACTGAAAGTGAGGTTATGTTTTTATGGAGGCAAGGCCTGATCCCTTATCCTACCTAATACAATGTTAAAAAAGACAGACGCTACAAAAACCACGGGTATTAAACTTCGTGTGACTAACTGAAAGTGAGGTTATGTTTTTATGGAGGCAAGGCCTGATCCCTTATCCTACCTAATACAATGTTAAAAAAGACAGACGCTACAAAAACCACCGGTATTAAACTCCGTGTACTGAAAGTGAGGTTATGTTTTTATGGAGGCAATAAGTGTCGGGTTTTTTACCTCTATTTATGGTTTGGATCATTTATAACCACTTCTTTCTTCTTTATGTATGTGTAAGTAGGATCGAAAATTGAGCAGTCCATGTCAAGTATTACCCAAAGAAATACAAGCTCAGGTAATTGGAAAGGGGAAAAAGGAGCACGATGTAAGTTATTTTATATGGAAATATGAATTGCTTCTTAAGCCTCAGGGCACAATTATAGGGTTTCATCCCCGTAAAACTGTTTACTTCTCTGAAGTCGTAATACAAGTTGTTCCACACACCATACATATTACTCATTCCGAATTAAACAATCTAAATTCGATCTATGACCTTCCCGTAAAGCGGCTGGAGTCACAGATACATATCGTTTGACGTTAACATTCTATACTTTGAACCCTCCATGAGTGTTGTAGTTATGGGCTTCGGAATATTTAATGTAATTTAACCAAATGCCACGGAATTATCCAACGATATATTTTATCGTTTGTGGTTTTGAATTGCAAATTGACAAGACATTTGGCTTTCGTAATTTTAAAAATGATTACGTAATTTTGACAATACTGTACTATACACATATAGAGTAGTATATATCAAGGATTCTTACAAGGCAAAAAATATAAACTAGATATATTTTTTTCTGAATATTTCCTTTGAATCTAGCCACTCTGAAGACTAAAAACAGTAATAGTCTCTCTCTCTCTTCCTATATATATATATATATATATATATATATATATATATATATATATATATATATATATATATATATATATATATATATATTGATTTATTTATTTGTAGCTTTATAACACTGTTTTCTTGTATAACTCGCATAAATACCAAGTAAGATTCTTGTTTAAGTACATAAGTGAAAGTGATATATATATATATATATATATATATATATATATATATATATTATAACTTTTGTTATAATTAAATTTATTTTTAAACGTTATTTATTTACCTTACCTATTAATGTCACACCTTCAGGTTTATAAAAGAATTAACAATCTTATCAATTTTTAAACATCACTTGCATTTATTTTCTTCAATTAACTCTACAAATTATTCCAAATTTATATTAATATTGTGCAGTGACAGGCTTGATATCTTAACTAATTTACAATGATAGAAGGTGGACTTCTGAGGCTTTAGATTTCTAATAGAATAACATTAAAAAAAACAGTATTAAAATTTTATTCTTGCTCTCGGGGTCGTTATTACGGGAACTTTGCTTTTAAATTAGAAATGGTGACTAGAATAATTTTTATAAATTTTGATGAACTTAAAATTTGTTTTAAACTAAAAGATAGATGTCTGTTGGCTACACTTATATTTAGCGATGGGCCGATTCCGATTCTCGATTCCAGGTGGTATCGAGGTATCGTCGATACTTGATTCTTCATTGTAAAAGTGTCGATTCCAATTCCTATTTTATTAACTATTAAAATATGTGTATGGAGTAATTTATTGGAAAAATAATTAACTACCAACTATGTCTTATTTATGTATTAGTTGCTTTGAATGAATTAAACGATTAAAGCAAATATCGATTTGTGATAACGAAAATATTATTATTTATGAAGCAACAACAAAGAAGATCGTAAAGAATCCTGGTCGTTTGTCATCACTCGTCTCTCTATCTCTCTCTCACTAGAGAGGGTTCGATACACAATCTCTCTTTTTCTCTCTCTCGCTCTTTATCTCCCCCCCCCCGTGTCGCTGCCATTGATTCAGGGGCATATTAAAAACTACCCTATTTCTATTACTTTTTTAAATCTTTATGTTGTTCGTTTGTTTTTAATTTTTGTTTTGTTTTGAGAGACAATGTAAATAGGCTTAGGTATTTTTTCAAACATCATAAAATAGTGTAAAGTTCACATTTTTAACTTTATAATAAGTCATTACTTTATTCTGATATGTTTTTATGCTTTTAAAAATTCCTATTGATAAATTAAGGTTGAAAGTTTTGTGTAGCCTATTACATTAAAACAGAACTTTTAAATGGTTTTTTTGCCGTATGGCCAAGATGTTAACTAAATTAATTATTAGATACCTAGCATGTAAGCTAATATAACTTGAAAGAATCGAGAATCGACCAAAGAATCGAGAATCGAAAGGAAAATTTTAGAATCGAAATCGGAATCGAAAATTTTAGGAATCAGCCCATCCCTACTTATATTCCAAATATACTTATTATTCTGAAGAGTCCCTGGAATCCTGGCTTTGTTCACTTCCGCGCTTACACTTGACGCAAAAAAAACTTACTTTATATTTCAAAAAAACTTTTACGTCGCACTTTACTAAATTTTACTTATAAAAAAAAACTCTACTTAATTTAACAAAATTCTCCCTTTACAACACTTCCATCCTTGTCCCCACCAACCTGTCTTCTTCTCTCTGAGACTCTCCTCAAACTTCCTTTAAACTCCCGATCATTTAGTTTTTATGAAATCCCTAATCTCTCCCACTACCACCAATACGTTTTTTTGTAATTTTCCCACAGTTCTACAATTAGCTAAACCTAACGGTACACGGTTAATTCCCCAGGCTATATCGGCCGTTGGATTTCCCGTCTTAACCACTATGGACCCTTCTCTATTGTCTATTTGCCGGACTCAACTTATAGCTTTCCTGGAAAGGATATTGACATGGTACCTGCTTTGTCCGCCTAGAAAACTAATTGTGTCTTTCTTTGCTAAATCCTACAGATGATTTATTTTAGCAACTAACTTAATTTAATCTAAAGCCTCGTATTTTATGTTATAATATATATATATATATATATATATATATATATATATATATATATATATAGGCCCTATGTTTCTAATTATTATACTGAACAAAAATTGAAATGAAACTTAAAAATTGATCAGATGTCAATAAATTGTTTGTATAGTTTATCGATTTTTTTCGTTTGTACGTTAGAAAGCATATTCTGTATTGTAATATCGTTGTTACTTTGAGTAAATGAAAATATTTAATACAGAATGCACTTGTAAATCTACATTTATTTACAATTAGCTTGTAGAATGAAGTAAATCTACAAACAACGTGGTGTATTTAAACGTGATGTACAAATACCGTGCTGTAGTCGCTTCGATACACAAATGCACCCAGTATATCTCTGTGTATAATGGAGATTGGTTGCACTATTTACTCAAATATTGTATTATTTAAACTGTAAAACTCTATGCAACACTATTACGCTATTTATAAAATACGAATACAATACTCCTAACGACCATATATCTATAGTCCGTTTGCATTCAAATAGGATCCAACCTAAGAAGGCCGCTTTCTATATGCAATCGCACTATAGAGAAAACGACGTAGAAAGACCGCTTACAACGTATGCAGAAGGCATTTGACTGAGAATGTAAAAGACATTTAACCAGGATTTAAAACAATAGAAATGTTCAATAACTTTGTAGAATCCTCGATCCAAACAGAAGTTAGATAACATCAGGATTGAGACTCGAACACATTAAATTCTAGCCCGAACCTAACTTCTCGGACAAGCCAATATGTTCACTCAAGTAAAGAAATTCGTTAATGGCCACTGTTTATAATAATATAACTTTGTTGGTTGCATACTCATAACTCTGGTCATCCCTGAATAGTGGATAGACTCCAATCGAGAGTAGGTATAGTTAAGGTAAGTGACCCTGCCCACGTTATCCTAAACCCAGTGCCAGGGGATCATTATGTTCTCTCTTTTCTTTTCCATCTTACCCTTCCTCATAGTTCTTATAAGTGGGTGTAACGCGTAGATAACTGATTATGGACCCGATAGAGAGTGGGTTACGTCAAGTACACGCATGATACAATGACTCCCCCATATCATATACCCAGAAGGTATTATATCCATGTTTATTAGCAATGTTTTCCATCGTTAACACTCATATACATGGTTTAGCCTATAACTGCTTTAAAATTTACAAAAAAACACTTCTGGCCATTCCTGGAGTGTTACCCTTTTCTTAATGTTTTTTTCATAGGTTTTTTTTACCACCTTACTCGTAAATTCCGTAACAACTGTTATTTACTCATTTACAGCTATTTACTATTTACAACTGTTATTTAATCATTCGTACCACGTGACCACAAAACATTTCGAAAGCAAACTCATATCAAGTTGAACATACGTACACAGCCACAAGTAAAAACAATTATACTATTTCAGGTGTTTTAAAATGGAGATCACATAAATGGCTTTGATAACATATAACAGATTAACATTAATCTCCCTCGGTAGTGGGAAATGTGGGACACTGAGGGACAGCAATATCGACACCATTTTGAGATCAGCTGATTTAGCAGTTCAGAATAGCCACAATTCCGTTCCGTTAATGTTTACAATTACTCTCCGTTGTCTTGGCAGTTTATTTTAACTTGGTTTCGTTTGTAATGGGAGTTCCGTGAAGTCCCTGTGTGACTGAGTTAGTGGCTACAATTCAGCCTAGAGTTTCTTGTTTATCAACCGATCCACCAAGGATGAAAACTTTATTATAGATGTTAATTTAATAATTCAGGTGTTTAAAATGTAACTAAACGCCTACATTAAATAACAATAACAAACACCACGCGCTCTCAATAATTTATTTTCTCTTACGCGTTACAATTGCGAAGTCGTCATCTTCAGTGAGTATAGCTAACCAAATTATACTCAACCCCAAAACTTATAAATATTAACTGTTGTAGTTTAAAACCTGTCTAAACATACTTATTGACGACTTTGTTATTGAAACCCGCAAAAAAAAAATATTGATTGTTAGTAGGTGTCCATTATTATTCATTTACCCTCACCTTATTCTCAAATTTTGCAGTAAATACTTTCACGTTTGACTATATTCTAGCAAATTATATTAAAGTTATTATTTTTTCACAATCTACCAAAAGCTAATTGCAGTTTGAAGAACCACAGTCAACCGAAACCAGCATCCCTGGAGATAGAACTGAACCAGGCAGCCCTGCATACAATAAACAGAGTACCCACAACCAGAATAGTTACATATATACACGGATGGGTCATCAAAATCGGAAACAGGTGCAACCGGAGCTGCCTACTACAGTCGCAATTTTGAGGGATACCTAGCAGTGGGAGCTCCCCAAAGTAACTACGATGAAGAAATAGCAGCAGCAGCTGAACTAAAGAAAATAGCCCCTACACAGGCAGTTTTCTTCGTCGATTCACAAGCGGCTATCCGAAACCTATCACCCAAACGGATGCAGACTGTAAATAAACAATGGAAACAAGAAAAGCCCTGGAATACATGTCAAATCAAGGTTGGCATATAACTTTACAATTGATCCCAAGCCATGTTAACATCTATGGAAATGAGAGGGCAGACTTTCTTGCCAAAAAAGGCACATCCATGGCACAATCTATTTGTATGCCCTCGTTGCGAACCGTGAAATCCTTCATCAATGCAACTATCGACCGGGCCAGCAAACCGCACCTCACACAGCAATCAGCAGGAAGAAAATGGGAAAACCTTGTCAACACAGGACGCATCGACCACAGACTTCCACGAGCCGTAGGCGTTGCCGAGTCCGGAATGCAAACCAGCCACGACTACCTGGCCGTCCATCTACATCGAAATACCCTCTCTGTGGACACGATACCATGGATGCGGATCATCTGATGCAATGCAATGCACTGACCATTCCAACAGCCAATGGTGGGCGTTGGCTAGTAAGTAAGTATATTACAGTTATGGCAGTAGGAATAGTTCTGTGATATTTTCAAACATTTTTCATAGGGAATAATAGTACCTTGACGGGTATTTTCAAAAACTTAATGTTTACAAATATTTGTTACTACCATTGAGCAACGTTGCGACTTACCGATTTTATTTTATTGCAATTTTTATAAATTTTATTTTGAATCATAATAACTTTGATTTACATATTTCCCTTACAGTAAAAAGTAATTTTAATTTACAGGTTAATGTGTCATTGAAGCAAATTCAGCTTCTTAAAGTTTAGCATCACATAAAAAAGGCAAAAATACAGCAAACTTTAAATGTCCACATATTTTAAAATGTTTCTAGCTGCAAGACCTATTTTCTATTTTAACCGCATTTTTAGTTTTAAAACTCTGTAAGAATATCTCTAAAAATAATCTTTAGGATGAACTGCTTAGTGCATAGTGTGCATGGCGCTGTGGTATCTATCACGAATATGGCTGAAGGCACCCCCTTAAACAAACAGTATTTAGTTAACATTTGGTGATGTTAGATAGATAGCAGTTAAACGAGATAATATTGCCTACCCAAGCGTTAACTATCTCTTTTATTTCCTCACAAGACTCAAGTAGTCATCTGTAACGTCTCTATCGACATTTCAAAAAACTACTTTATAAGTGAATATCTTCTTCAATACAATAATTATGTCTTTTTTGTGGTTTTTAATGGGACATTGGAGAGGATTCGTCATCGAGTGCACAGTTTTGTTAACCTGAAGGAGACATACTTTATCGGGGCAATAACGAGGCTTCTACTTGTTATATTCTCTTGAAAAAACAAGAGAAAGCTATAGAGTATGTGGAATTAGGTAAGTATAAGGAAAATGTGTCCCTTTTTATTGGACATAGGAGACCATTCTTCATCGTATGGACAGTTTTGTTAACCTGAAGGAGACATACTCTACCGGGGCAATAAGGAGGCTTCTACCTGTTACATCCTCTTGAAAGAACAAGAGTAAGCTATAGAGTATGTGGAATTAGGTAAGTATAAGGGAAGTGTGTCCCTTTTTATTGGACATAGGAGACCATTCTTCATCGTATGGACAGTTTTGTTAACCTGAAGGAGACATACTCTACCGGGGCAATAAGGAGGCTTCTACCTGTTACATCCTCTTGAAAGAACAAGAGTAAGCTATAGAGTATGTGGAATTAGGTAAGTATAAGGAAAGGGTGTCCCTTTTTATTGGACATAGAAGAACATTCGCATTGAGTGCACAGTTTTGTTAACCTGAAGGAGACATACTTTATCGAGGCAATAAGGAGGCTTCTACCTGTTACATCCTCTTGAAAGAACAAGAGTGAGCTATAGAGTATGTGGAATTAGGTAAGTATAAGGAAAGGGTGTCCCTTTTTATTGGACATAGAAGAACATTCGCATTGAGTGCACAGTTTTGTTGACCTGAAGGAGACATACTTTATCGAGGCAATAAGGAGGCTTCTACCTGTTACATCCTCTTGAAAGAACAAGAGTAAGCTATAGAGTATGTGGAATTAGGTAAGTATAAGGAAAGGGTGTCCCTTTTTATTGGACATAGAAGAACATTCGCATTGAGTGCACAGTTTTGTTAACCTGAAGGAGACATACTTTATCGAGGCAATAAGGAGGCTTCTACCTGTTACATCCTCTTGAAAGAACAAGAGTGAGCTATAGAGTATGTGGAATTAGGTAAGTATAAGGAAAGGGTGTCCCTTTTTATTGGACATAGAAGAACATTCGCATTGAGTGCACAGTTTTGTTAACCTGAAGGAGACATACTTTATCGAGGCAATAAGGAGGCTTCTACCTGTTACATCCTCTTGAAAGAACAAGAGTGAGCTATAGAGTATGTGGAATTAGGTAAGTATAAGGAAAGGGTGTCCCTTTTTATTGGACATAGAAGAACATTCGCATTGAGTGCACAGTTTTGTTAACCTGAAGGAGACATACTTTATCGAGGCAATAAGGAGGCTTCTACCTGTTACATCCTCTTGAAAGAACAAGAGTGAGCTATAGAGTATGTGGAATTAGGTAAGTATAAGGAAAGGGTGTCCCTTTTTATTGGACATAGAAGAACATTCGCATTGAGTGCACAGTTTTGTTAACCTGAAGGAGACATACTTTATCGAGGCAATAAGGAGGCTTCTACCTGTTACATCCTCTTGAAAGAACAAGAGTGAGCTATAGAGTATGTGGAATTAGGTAAGTATAAGGAAAGGGTGTTCCTTTTTATTGGACATAGAAGAACATTCGCATCGAGTGCACAGTTTTGTTAACCTGAAGGAGACATACTTTATCGAGGCAATAAGGAGGCTTCTACCTGTTACATCCTCTTGAAAGAACAAGAGTGAGCTATAGAGTATGTGGAATTAGGTAAGTATAAGGAAAGGGTGTCCCTTTTTATTGGACATAGAAGAACATTCGCATCGAGTGGACAGTTTTGTTAACCTGAAGGAGACATACTTTATCGAGGCAATAAGGAGGCTTCTACCTGTTACATCCTCTTGAAAGAACAAGAGTGAGCTATAGAGTATGTGGAATTAGGTAAGTATAAGGAAAGGGTGTCCCTTTTTATTGGACATAGAAGAACATTCGCATCGAGTGGACAGTTTTGTTAACCTGAAGGAGACATACTTTTTCGGGGCAATAAGGAAGATTCTCCCTGTTATATTCTAGACGAAAAGGTCGTTAGATTGAGTAAATTAAGATTTTCTCATATAGCTAGTCCCTCGACAGCTATAGTTTTGTATGTTTTTCACTACTTTTCACTAAACAATGGCCAAAAGAAAAAATACCATGGATAATTACTCCCAACTCCTTCCTAGGCGATCCGGGCATCAGTATCTTAATCAATGTAGCTCGCAAGACTCTGGCCTTCAGTAGGTCATGACATAATGGAGACATGATGTAGCCAAGGACAGAGATACACACCACACAAAGATGATGTATTATATTACATTTTTGTACAATAGTTTAAATAATATAAAACAAATGGTGTTAAAGTTATTTCACATCTTTTAAATACGCAATATAAATTTAATTTTATTTTCTAAAAATTTAAAGAAATATAAACAATAAAATCGCCAATGAACACACAGTATCCGAATTTATGAATCACTAAATCGCTTAATTAAAGATTCCTTTATTCCAAACGATTCTTGTTGAATCTACTTAGTTAAATCAAGGTAATTTAACTTGTTGCGATTCTGAAACATGAAATTAATTTTTTCATAACTTAAATTAACATAAATTAAATTGACATTCTGTAATATGCTAATTATGAAATTAGCATATTTACAAAATATTAATTCAGGAAATGTTATCCACGGCCCGAACAAATCGCGAACCCAAAACTCTGGAGTGGGAAAAACAAGTAGATGTAGGAAATGGATATAGATGTAACTGAAAATGCACAACATTCAATTGAGCCAGTCATGTTGATTAAAAGTTTTGGGGAAATGATTAGGATGACAATAAACAAACAAATCACTGTCTAAACAGTTCAATGAGGAAATAAAAAACAAAAAACCACAAACCCTTTTCATTCTAAATAAATATTGAAAAAATGATTAGGTAGAAAGTAGAATCTGTTTAGGCAGATTTGAATTTGGTTAGTTAAGGGAAGGGTGTCAATTTTTACTGGAAATAGGAGAACATTCGACATCGAGTGGTCAGATTTGCTAACCTGAAGTAGACGTACTTTATCGGGGCCGTTTGGAAGCTTCTACATTTTACAGCCTCTTGAAAGAACAAGAGTAAGCTATAGAGTATGTGGAATCAGGTAAGTATAAGGGAAGTGTGAACCGTTTTACTGGAAGTAGGAGATTATGCGACATCGAGTGGACAGTTTAGTTAACATGAAGTAGACCTAATCCATCAGGGCCATAAGGAGGCTTCTACCTGTTACATCCTCTTGAAAGAACAAGAGTAAGCCATAGGGTATATGGAATCAGGTAAGTATAAGGGAAGTGTGAACCGTTTTACTGGAAGTAGGAGATTATGCGACATCGAGTGGACAGTTTAGTTAACATGAAGTAGACCTAAGCCAATCAGGGCCATTAGGAGGCTTCTACCTGTTACATCCTCTTGAAAGAACAAGAGTAAGCTATAGGGTATATGGAATCAGGTAAGTATAAGGGAAGTGTGAACCGTTTTACTGGAAGTAGGAGATTATGCGACATCGAGTGGACAGTTTAGTTAACATGAAGTAGACCTAATCCATCAGGGTCATAAGGAGGCTTCTACCTGTTACATCCTCTTGAAAGAACAAGAGTAAGCTATAGAGTATGTGAAACTAGGTAAGTATAAAAGAAGGGTGTCAATTTTTACTGGAAATAGGAGAACATTCGACACCGAGTGGACAGATTTGCTAACCTGAAGTAAACGTACTTTATCGGGGCCGTTTGGAAGCTTCTACATTTTACAGCCTCTTGAAAGAACAAGAGTAAGCTATAGAGTATGTGGAATCAGGTAAGTATAAGGGAAGTGTGAACCGTTTTACTGGAAGTAGGAGATTATGCGACATCGAGTGGACAGTTTAGTTAACCTGAAGGAGACCTAATCCATCAGGGCCATAAGGAGGCTTCTACCTGTTACATCCTCTTGAAAGAACAAGAGTAAGCTATAGGGTATATGGAATCAGGTAAGTATAAGGGAAGTGTGAACCGTTTTACTGGAAGTAGGAGATTATGCGACATCGAGTGGACAGTTTAGTTAACATGAAGTAGACCTAATCCATCAGGGCCATAAAGAGGCTTCTACCTGTTACATCCTCTTGAAAGAACAAGAGTAAGCTATAGGGTATATGGAATCAGGTAAGTATAAGGGAAGTGTGAACCGTTTTACTGGAAGTAGGAGATTATGCGACATCGAGTGGACAGTTTAGTTAACATGAAGTAGACCTAATCCATCAGGGCCATAAAGAGGCTTCTACCTGTTATATCCTCTTGAAAGAACAAGAGTAAGCTATAGAGTATGTGAAACTAGGTAAGTATAAAGGAAGGGTGTCAATTTGTACTGGAAATAGGAGAACATTCGACACCGAGTGGACAGTTTAGTTAACATGAAGTAAACCTATTCCATCAGGGCCATAAGGAGGCTTCTACCTGTTACATCCTCTTGAAAGAACAAGAGTAAGCTATAGGAATTAGTGGAATTAGCTAAGTATGAGGAATGGGTATCCCCTTTTACTGAAGTAGGAGATAATTCGACCTCGAGTGGGGAGATTTGCTAACCTGAAGTAGACTAGCTCACAGGGGGTGAAGACTTAGTGTCTACCCGGTTGCTTACTCCATTTCCGCCATTTATCTCAGGTCTTATTATCATAACGCTCAAGAGCTTTGGCAACCCAAATAATCGATTTATTAATGTTTTCTTGTATATTCAAATAAAAATAATTGAATTAGTTGAAGCTGAAGTTAAATTCGACAGACGAAACTTTTATCATAGTGTTTTTTTTAATCTTTAAACAAAATAGATTAAATAAATTGAAATGTTAATCAAGCAAGTCTTTTAAGATAAGGCTAAATTAACAAGGCCGTTGTAGACGGAAGCTTGCACATAGTTATCTTATCGTAGTTTGGTTATATGCATGATTCCACAGGCTGTGCTCTCATTCCGTCAAAAATATATTTAATAAGATCAAAAGGCAACGTAAGACATTCACAGAATAATCACGTTGCAAATTAAATAAGTTTTTCCTCGACTAATTATAGAAAATTTAACATCATATAGGTTTTAATACAATCCTCGTCGTTTCGATACACTATGGTATCATCTTCAGGAGCATAACATTAAAAACAACTATAACAACATATGTGCAATTTAAAAAACAACTATAATACAAATTGTAAATAAAATCAATTAATATAATTACTTAAATAATAATCATTTTAAAGCAAGAAAAATATCAGTGTTCTCTTGGACAGTCCGTGTGACATGTAGACATTCAATTGGTTAGAGTTATGTGTTTTTTGCATTGAAATGTTTTTATTTATGAGTAATTCATTTGATTTATAATTTGTGTTATTTTTTTTTAAATTGTATATATGTATGTCATGGTTGTATTTAATACTATGGTCCTTCTTTGTTTTCTTCTTTCCCTCCTCGATGTTTTAATACATCTTCTACTTCTTGTCCCTCCTTCTGATACGCTTTTCACTACAACACTGTTGGAATATTCTAAGGCCTCTAGTTTCTTTTGAGAGCTTTAAAATTTAGATATTCCAAACTGTTTTTTAACGGTTCACAGTTAGTACTTCGTTTTAAGGGATGTGACATAATGCGGTTATGTATTATTGATAAATAAACAAGAATAGAATAAGCGAAAGGAAACTTGAGTGACCAGACCCTGATAGCGTGTGAATAACTTCCGCCACAGCAGATAACGGTAAGTCCGTACGAACTCAAAATCAATAGAAAACGTGCAGTAGACGAAGGTGAAACCCCGTCCTTACGACACAAGAGTTTTCGTTACAATTGATGTTATTTGATTCATTTCCTGTGTACGCGGAGTTTATCGGAAGAGTATTCTGTCCTGCTGTGAGGGTTTAGAGTTTACCCCCGCCTTCTACTACCATGACGTAACCTGGTTCACAGAAACTGCCTAACTGGGAATGCCTTTATGTGAATCTTCCGGACGAGTTGGGTAGACACAGTTACCACGTTCATTACCTCTGGTATCTAGCCCTGAGCTGGCGAAAATGTAAACTGGGATAAACTCTGAACAATGGTCGAACTGTAACAACTGGATTAGTCTAATTCAAATATTTAATTTCTTTATTGGGGTTCGTTAACAGTACACATAGACACCCGCGCACGTGAACGCGCACACACACGAGGGTGAAAACACGAGTTATCCAATTATAGTTTCATTTAAAACAGAATAGGATTCTACGTAGGACAAATTGGTCAGAAGGAGTGGGGGATACCGCCATCTGAGCGAATAGGAAGTTTACATCTTGCTGCTTGGATGAGCCTTGTTGCCAATTCGACGTTTCGCTCAGTTTCATCGTAGCTGTGGTGGAGTAATTTACTAGTGCTGTAGCTTGCTCCGTTCTGCCACTGGTGATGGCGAGTTGAGAGTCACAACGTTCGAACTGACAACACCGCATCCCTGCCCTGCCACAGACCCATTCCTATTCTACTTTAAATCAAAGTATAGAAAGGCTACTCTATTGGGTTTTCTAAACGGGCAATATGAAATCTTTATTCCTGCTCACAGCAAAAACATCTCGATCTGGGGCGGCTAAATTATTAAACGTTTCAGAAATTTTGAACAAAAGGTTTGACTCAGGTCGATTGTAAATAAGTGAAAAGATTTTTTCAGAGTATGATCCTAATATTTTTAACTTTTCTTCTTTGATAAAAAATATATATCTTTTAAAGAGAGAAATTCAGTAGCAAGGTATTATAAGGTATTAAACATAATTAAATAAAATACGGTTTAGGGATACCGGATATACAGACTTTGTTTTGTTCTCGGCGTGAGTAAAAAACTCTTCGCTCATTAGTGGAGTTATTTCGTACAGAAATTGTGTTTGAAGTGCTTCCCTTTTGGATTTCGCTAATTTCTTAATATATTTTCCCCCGTTTTAAAAACAAATCTCTTGAAAATTAGGCTTATCAGAAAGCTGAATTTATATATTAGTAAGAAAAAACCTTTTTTAAATCTGGCCTGCTTTTACCCGCTTTTTACCCAATTTAATCTCTGTAGTATCAACAGCTTATGAATTAAATGTTTCTCTGTTATTTTATTATTGAAGTAGCTGAGATACTTTTTAAATATCAGATGATAAAATTCCTGGATTTAATTCGTTAAATTTAAGCTCTAACCAATTATTTTGCAGCCAACAAATGATGAATAAATTTCTAAATATAAAATATTTCTTTGCCTTTTACTTTTATTAACAAAATATACTGAAATTTTTATTAAATCGACATTTAGATTTCCAACTGGTGGCAGACAAAAAAAAAAACAGTGAGCTTTGATTTTAAAATTCAGTTAAAACCTGCAGGAAGTCTACAATAGCACTGGCCACTATGTTCACAGATACTATCCAGCATACCCAACTTCCTCCCGAGTATCCTCCCGCGTATCCTCGCTGGATATGTCCTCATTGTACCACACAAAAATCATGGTTACAACAGTTTCACATTACTTCACAGTCATACTGGACTGTAACGGTAACATATGCAATACCTAACAGCTGATAAGTCATACCAGCTGGAGCCTTATGTCTGATTACCTGCGCCGGTATTGTATGCGTGTCATCTTATACACCTATAAAAACCTTGTGCTTGCTTTCTTACCACGCCAGCATGCACATTCTTCTGCCCTTACAAACTTAGAAGATCTCTAGAATCTTACATCTCCCGCCCCATAACACCAGTATTTCTTATCTGCCGGCCTACCCAACCTCTAAGACCTTAGTCCGCCCACCTTACCAAGAAGCAGCTTATGTTTCCGCCCTCCTAACTTCTAAGACCTTGTGATTGCCGCTCCATCACACCAGAATGCATCTTGTATCTCCCGCTATACCCAACTTCTAGAACCTCAACCCGCTCACCTTACCAGCATACAGCTTGTGTTTCCGCCCTCCTAACTTCTAAGACCTTGTGATTGCCGCTCCATCACACCAGAATGCATCTTGTATCTCCCGCTATACCCAACTTCTAGAACCTTAACCCGCTCACCTTACCAGCATACAGCTTCTGTTTCCGCCCTCCTAACCTTTAAGACCTTGTGATTTCCGCTCCATCACTCGCGAATGCATCTTGTATATCCCGCTATACCCAACCTCTAAAACCTTAACCCGCCCACCTTACCATCATGTAGTTTGTGTTTCCGGCCCACCTAATCTTAAGACCTTATGATGGTCGCTCCATCACATCAGCAAGCATCTTGCATCTGCCACCCTACCAAACCTCTAAGACAGTTTTTTACCGCCTTATAACACCAGCATGCATCTTGTATCTCCCGCCATACCTAACCTCTAGTATTTAGCCCGGCCATCTTACCAGTATGCAGCTGGGGTTTTCCGCCCTCCTAACCTCCAAGACCTTGTGTTTGCCGCCATATCAAACAAGCTTACACCTTCTTCCTCCCATTGCCACAAGACCTAACACCTGCCCACCCTGTCATATCAGGGGAAATCTATCTTTATTACGCGATGCCCTGTTTTTTATTGTATTTTGTATATTTTCTTTTTATATAGTGAGTAAATACGTCAAAAGTTGACAACGCCCAACAAAGGTCCAATAATAAAGTAAGTTTCAAAGATTCCAGACTTTCAATCCGAGAGATACTTCAAGCCCGGCTTCTTAGTTTAACTACAAGTTTCGCTAGTTTCAGTTCGTGGTACTCTATTTAATAAAACACAGCACACAGAATCTATTTTATCTTGAAGCTGCGACGTTTGTGTACTCGAAATTTATTAATCACCCACTTGTTCAATATCTGATTGCTATGCGCGTGTCCTGTGCGTGCGCTTTGGAAATTTAACTAAACCCAAAACATAAGCACAAACTTAATTAAGTTGTTAGTTTAAAGGACTAATTAGACTCGCATCATGTCGCAGGTTCCATTTAGCTTAGCAACACCGTCAGATGTTTATTTGTGCATAGAACTTCGATGTAATTGGGAAGCTCAAACGCTACTTAGAATGTACACGAGTTGGTTTGGAAGTTCCTTAAGCAGCTTTGATGAGATTAGTTATAGATTAAACAATAAATTATATTCCGCCAGATAATGAATAAGAACCGGTTGCAAATTTAAAGCTTTTATACAGGAACGTGGGGAATCTTGGGTGTTGAGACACTTATCGAAAATCTTCGGTCTACGAATCGTCTATAACACGTAAACACATTACACAAGTATTGGCTCAATATTCAATATCTTAAAACTGTCTCTAAAATT
>JBAIZL010000005.1:224366101-224528601 GCA_036971475.1 Prosapia bicincta
AAATCCAAAAAATGGATCAGATTAGACCCAAGAAATCAGATGGTAAAATCAAATAAATTGGTCAAGTTGTAATATAGATTAAAGTGATAAATCTGAAAAATGAAATAAAAGTTTTTAAATTGAAAATACAAAACAGCAACAAAATTACCGACGATACAAGCTGATTTGAAACACGCCAAAATGATAGCGCAACATATCTCTATCATTTTGCCAGTCCAAAGCCTGAAAAAGTGTGTTGTAAATGACGTATAATATATGAAGTTTTAAAGGATCTCAAGCCCCGAGAAACTAAGCGACGTCTATGTTTAGCTCAGAGGTAAACTCATTTATGTAGCTCAATGATTTTAAAAGATCCGTGTTCGCCTAAAGATTCTGACGTCATAGTTTACTCACGTCATTGTTAAAACTGTATGCATCTTTCGCAATGTTCCTGTTGTACGCATCTTTCGTGTATCCATTACAACAGAAGGCACAATTCTAGGAGGAAACATATTAACTGAACGATAGATGGAGCTTCTCTCCCTAATTTTTTCTCTTATAAAACAAATCAATGGTTTTAAACGTTAAAGAGATGAAAAGAGTGGCGCTTAAAGCCATTTTAAAGTAATGGATTGCAAAGTTGTAAACTAGAGCTAGTGAAGCACAAAATAGCACACTATTATATATAGTAAAATATGTTTTAGAAAAACGTTTCTAACCCGCTTTCGGTCCCCAAGTTCATGGTGAGAGATACTTGGGGGCAGAGCTCTTGTAGGATGTTCTGACATGTAAAGAACGTTTAGTAAGGATTATTTTGTAAAGCGCCGAAAGATTTTTAAAATTAAAACGGAATTTGACGAAGAACGACGAGGGGTGTTTACAACTACTTAACATCTTCACAAAAAGGTCCGAAACGCGTCATGTAAAATTAATATAACGAGCCTACGATTGATGGATAACAGCGTGGCTACTATGTAGTCTATAGCTAACGAATGTCAATAAATGTTCGATTGCTCTGGCCTTACAAGTATGTGATAGGTAAATTAACATTCCCGGTAACTTTCGAAGTATTATTCCCTTTGATTACTAGAATATTTTCGTTTAAACATTCTTTATAATTTTTTTGCTACCTACCATTAAAGTATTAATTTCCTGCTACATACTCAAAGTCTTGATGACTTGGTGCGTTATTTCAAGTGAATACTCCTTTTGGCTGTGTGTGAGAGGTTTTCACAGAAGAAAAATCATCTCATCCGTCAGGGGGCGCTCTTCATATTTAAGCTTAGATTACAAGACAACACATGATTTCATAAACAGCTGATTTTATATTATAATTGCTGCAGAGAAATAGCTTTTGAAATCATAAGGATTCAAGTATCCATCACTTAAACTGAATGTCTTTAACAGCTTAGGTGTTCTAAAGAATAAGGAGACAATAAACTGATGAGGATTTTCTAAAAAATAAGGAGACAATAAACATCAACTTTAACAGCTTAGGTTTTCTAAAGAATAGGGAGACAATAAGCATCAACTTTAACAGCTTAGGTTTTCTAAAGAATAGGGAGACAATAAACATCAACTTTAACAGCTTAGGTTTTCTAAAGAATAGGTAGACAATAAACATCAACTTTAACAGCTTAGGTTTTCTAAAGAATAGGGAGTTAGTACACATCAACTTTAACAGCTTAGGTTTTCTAAAGAATAGGTAGACAATAAACATCAACTTTAACAGCTTAGGTTTTCTAAAGAATAGGGAGTTAGTACACATCAACTTTAACAGCTTAGGTTTTCTAAAGAATAGGGAGTTAGTACACATCAACTTTAACAGCTTAGGTTTTCTAAAGAATAGGGAGACAATAAACATCAACTTTAACAGCTTAGGTTTTCTAAAGAATAGGTAGACAATAAACATCTACTTTAACAGCTTAGGTTTTCTAAAGAATAGGGATATAGTAAACATCTACTTTAACAGCTTAGGTTTTCTAAAGAATAGGTAGACAATAAACATCTACTTTAACAGCTTAGGTTTTCTAAAGAATAGGGATATAGTAAACATCTACTTTAACAGCTTAGGTTTTCTAAAGAATAGGGAGATAGTACACATCAACTTTAACAACTTAGGTTTTCTAAAGAATAGGGAAACAGCAAACATCATCAACTTTAATAGCTTAGGTTTTATAAGAATAGGGAGACAATGAACATCAACTTTAACAGCTTAGGTTTTCTAAAGAATAGGGAGACAATAAGCATCAACTTTAACAGCTTAGGTTTTCTAAAGAATAGGGAGACAATAAACATCAACTTTAACAGCTTAGGTTTTCTAAAGAATAGGTAGACAATAAACATCAACTTTAACAGCTTAGGTTTTCTAAAGAATAGGGAGACAATAAGCATCAACTTTAACAGCTTAGGTTTTCTAAAGAATAGGGAGACAATAAACATCAACTTTAACAGCTTAGGTTTTCTAAAGAATAGGTAGACAATAAACATCAACTTTAACAGCTTAGGTTTTCTAAAGAATAGGGAGTTAGTACACATCAACTTTAACAGCTTAGGTTTTCTAAAGAATAGGGAAACAGTAAACATCAACTTTAACAGCTTAGGTTTTCTAAAGAATAGGTAGACAATAAACATCAACTTTAACAGCTTAGGTTTTCTAAAGAATAGGTAGACAATAAACATCAACTTTAACAGCTTAGGTTTTCTAAAGAATAGGGAGTTAGTACACATCAACTTTAACAGCTTAGGTTTTCTAAAGAATAGGGAGTTAGTACACATCAACTTTAACAGCTTAGGTTTTCTAAAGAATAGGGAGACAATAAACATCAACTTTAACAGCTTAGGTTTTCTAAAGAATAGGGAGACAATAAACATCAACTTTAACAGCTTAGGTTTTCTAAAGAATAGGGAGACAATAAGCATCAACTTTAACAGCTTAGGTTTTCTAAAGAATAGGGAGACAATAAACATCAACTTTAACAGCTTAGGTTTTCTAAAGAATAGGTAGACAATAAACATCAACCTTAACAGCTTAGGTTTTCTAAAGAATAGGGAGTTAGTACACATCAACTTTAACAGCTTAGGTTTTCTAAAGAATAGGGAAACAGTAAACATCATCAACTTTAATAGCTTAGGTTTTATAAGAATAGGGAGACAATGAACATCAACTTTAACAGCTTAGGTTTTCTAAAGAATAGTGAGACAATAAACATCAACTTTAACAGCTTAGGTTTTCTAAAGAATAAGGAGACAATAAACATCAACTTTAACAGCTTAGGTTTTCTAAAGAATAGGTAGACAATAAACATCAACTTTAACAGCTTAGGTTTTCTAAAGAATAGGGAAACAGTAAACATCATCAACTTTAATAGCTTAGGTTTTATAAGAATAGGGAGACAATGAACATCAACTTTAACAGCTTAGGTTTTCTAAAGAATAGTGAGACAATAAACATCAACTTTAACAGCTTAGGTTTTCTAAAGAATAAGGAGACAATAAACATCAACTTTAACAGCTTAGGTTTTCTAAAGAATAAGGAGACAATAAACATCTACTTTAACAGCTTAGCTTTTCTAATGAATAGGGAGACAATAAATATAAACTTTAACAGCTTAGATTTTCTAACGAATAGGGAGACAGTAAACATCATCAACTTTAATAGCTTAGGTTTTTTAAAGAATAGGGAGACAATGAACATCAACTTTAACAGCTTAGGTTTTCTAAAGAATTGAGAGATAGTAAACATCAAGTTTAATAGCGAGTAGATCAACCTTTTGAAGTGAATATCTCTTTATGTCAGGGCGTGGTTGTATGTTTTGCACGACAGAAAAATCATCTCACCCGCACCCTTCCGTCATGGGACGGGGTTCATATTTTAACGTAAATTAATTGACAATATATGATTTCATGCAAGATCTGATTTTATGTTATATGTTATGTTGTGAAGTCGCTGTTTTAACGCGTATGCTATGTTACTTTATGCATTGTACATTATTAAATTACAATCTGATAAGTCAATATCTTTTATAGGTTAATAATTACTTTTCGATAAATCTTGTTAAAATCATTTCAATTTAAATATAATGAGTTATTGTTCTAATTTGTGAAGAGAAAACTTCTTTACAATAAACGGTCACCTAATATTTAACGTCATAGACAAAAATTTAAATATATTTCCGTTTATACTGCAACGACATTGTTCACGTGCATTTCAGTGGCAGTCACTGTACATAACTATTGCTTCAACATACGGCTGATTATCGTTTATATATCACGAGATATAGCTGATTACTCGTAAGCTGGCGGGCGACCTCGAAGGGCGAGCATAGACGGGGGGAAGCGTGGACGAAGCTAAAGACTGTCCCACAAACATTATAACAAGAGTTATAGTAATTATATTACAATAATGTAGATTTGATAAAGCCGAAAGGGCGCTATAAATATTATTTTATTTGTCATATTAACCAGATCATTTACATAAAGTTTTGTACAAATCTACTTATATCAATTTTGTAAACGACTGCAACACCTGTAATTTCTTAGTGATGGCCTTTGATGAAACACGCACTACAGAAAGTAATGGTTTTGTTTTCTATCGATCGATCACGCTTACGAGTGAACAGCTATAGCTATACACAACTAGAACCGGGTGGCGTGAAGGTCCCTCAATCACTGACATCGACATGCAGTGAAATATATACAAGCTATGTTTACATTTTCCGTTCTTAACGAAAATGCCGGATTACTGGGGAAGCCGGATAGGTGAATGACCGGATTATAGAGAGTTTACTGTATTGTCATAACTTGTAGCAGTCTTCAGTTTGAACTAGACTAATTTTTGTAAGTAGGTCTGAGTGTAAAGACACGTCCTTATGCCACCAACTTCTTCGTACTTCACAATAATTTTATTAATTCTCTCGATCAGTTTTATACATGTGCATTTTCTCCTCTTCCCTCTAAAGTTTAATTGTATCTTCATGTATGCGCAGACTACATTTTCCGCTTCAACTGTGAAACAACTAATCCATTGATTTTAGGGTTAGGACTCCGCGGTCGGTGTTCAGTTTCTTCTTCCATCCTTCAACAGTATCAAGGTGGCCCAAATGTCGCTGGGGGCAAGTGTCACTGAGTACAACTAGTGTGACATCAAGCGAACCTGCACATCTGGTGCCATGATCCTACCCGATATTCCCCATCAGGTATCCAAGGGATTGTATACCCTCTATAGTTTAATTATACATGTAATAACAATCATCCCCAATTCCCAGGCGGTAATTTTTATATTGGCATTGGCTGATCCCATTGAAACTAAAATAAAATCTTTAGATGTAGGTAATTGGGGGATTTAATTTCTTCTCTTTTGGCATTTCTTTTACTTATTTTTTTAAATTAGCGAGTCCATTAAGACTCAAAACACTAAATGCAAAACTGAATTACAACATTCGTTAAAGAGCCGTGGAGGTTTTAGCAGCAATTAGCCTGAAGGGAACATAAAGTACAAACGCGAACTTTATTTTCGGCCCGGATTGGCCGAGACGGTAATGTGTTTTTTTTCTCAAACGTCTGTGTAGCACTTCTGAATATAACGTGCACAGATATTTTATTGCTAAAAATTCCACTGATTCATTCAGTCTCGGCTTTTTGGCCGCCCCAGCACACTTTCGCTGCCAATACGCTTGGCACATGTACCCTTTATTTATTTACAATTAAAGACTCCTTTGCGCGGAGCATTCTTTTATCACGACTGTTGACTTTACGAGCGACAGCATCTTTATTTAACCTGAAAGAAAAACAAAACATTCCGAGTTCTATAGACGCGTTCCCGTCGTCAATACTGCTCAACGCTAAGTCTACCATAAGATGATGTAATTACTGCCGAAACATGATAGGAAAAATTGACGAGCTTGATCCACTTGGTAATATTTCTTGAGCCTTGTACATTCAATACTCAAGCTGCATTAGTGGAGCAGGTCGAGATAAAATTTACTGCATTTTTAAATACAGTTTCCCTTGTAACGAATATACGCATTGATCATGGTCAATCTTGGATTAAATTAACAATAGCCGAGAATCGAATTAACCACGATGCTATTTTTTGTCGCTGATAAAATTCGATGGATTTTCACTCACTTTCCTCAAACAATAACCACTTCAGATTATTCTGAAAATGAGGCCGACAAAATAATGCACTTAGGATTACGATAAAAATGCGGAAGTGAAAAAATTGCTCAGATAAGGAGCACTAATTTTGTAATTAATTTTAAAATGTTTAAAAGTGATCCAAGAGTAAGACTTACTGTCCACATGGATCATAATATCACACGATCAGGGTCGCGTAGGTGAAGTGAGCCTACTGTGTATCGGAATCTTAAAGAATCTACATGTTACACCCTCTCGTAAGGAAAACATAGGTGGAAATGAATTAGGTAGGGCTACAAAAATAGTAACCTCTCAGTACTGGATATAGGGGGAAATATGAAATTGCATAGGTTGGCGTTTGTCTGAAATTTACCAATGATTTCCCAACGTCCTGGTATCAGTGATTTACAAGACTGTATCTGACGCTGAAGGGAGACTCATGAGCATATAGGGCGATTATGAGCGATAAACGACTCTATAATGCAATTATGGAGATATATTGCTCTAATGCAATTATGGGAGATATATTGCTCTATAATCCCATTATGGGGCGTACATTGCTTTATAATGGAATTAATTATGGCAGATACTCGATCTTATTAGGGAATGATGGGAGATAACAGACTCTATCAGACTATGGAGGTAGATACATGAACCTATCGGGTGATTATGAGAGATAAACGACTCTAGAATGCAATTATGGGAGATATATTTATCTAATGCAATTCTGGGAGATTAATTGCTCTATAATGTAATTAATTATGGCACATACTCGATCCTGTTAGGGAATAATGGGAGATAACCGACTAAATCAGACAATGAAGCCAGATACATTGAACCTATCTGGTGATTATGAGAGATAAACGACTCTAGAATGCAATTATGGGAGATATATTTATCTAATGCAATTCTGGGAGATTAATTGCTCTATAATGTAATTAATTATGGCACATACTCGATCCTGTTAGGGAATAATGGGAGATAACCGACTAAATCAGACAATGAAGCCAGATACATTGAACCTATCTGGTGATTATGAGAGATAAACTACTCTAGAATGCAATTATGGGATATATATTGCTACATAATGCAATTATGTCAGATACTCTATCCTATCAGGGGTTGGTGGGAAAGAACATAAGATGAAGGGAGATACACGGTCCTAATCACTCGACAATGTGAGGTAAATGACCACTCTCAGGCGATTAAGGCACACGTACTATAACTCGTTAATGGGAGGCACTTGACCCCCTTCATGTTATTATGGGAGACCCTATCACGACCCTATCAAGTGATTACAGGAGATAAACGATTTTATCAGGCAATGGTTGAAGATAAACGGCCTTATCAGGGAATAGACATGACCGTATCAGGCCTAATCACCGTATGGGAGATACATAACTTTATAAAACGTTAAAGGGAGATACATGACCGTATCAAGCCATTACGGGAGATACATGACCCTATGAAACAATAATGGGAGATACATTACCGTATGAAGCCATTATGGGAGCTATATGACCGTATCAAGCCATTATGAGAGATACATGACCCTATAAAGCGATAATGGAAGATACATGACCCTATGAAGCGATAATGGGACATATATGAACGTATCAAGCTATTATGAGAGATACATGACCATTTGAAGTGATAATGGGAGATAATATGGACTCTATGAAGCTATAATGGGAGATATATGAACGTATTAAGTCATTATGAGAGATTCATGACCATATGAAGCGATAATGGGAGATACATGACCGTGTCAAGCCATTATGAGAGATACATGACCCTATGAAGCGATAATGGGAGATACATGACCGTATCAAGCCATTAATGGACATACAATACCCTATGAAGCGATAATGGGAGATACATGACCGTATCAAGCCATTATGAGAGATACATGACCCTATGAAGCGATAATGGGAGATACATGACCGTATCAAGCCATTAATGGAGATACAATACCCTATGAAGCGATAATGGGAGATACATGACTGTATCAAGCCATTATGAGAGATACATGACTCCATAATATTCGTATAATATGTTTGTATTTTGTGTTTCGGATAGTCATAAACTAATGTCATAATGATTAATTTATAAATAAATATAGATAGGGAGATCGTGGACTAATAAAAGGAATTGAATAAGAGTTGTTATTCCCTATAAAATGATGAAATATAAAACATGAAATCCTCAAATTTAAAGTAATGCTGTTGTGGTAAACTGGCATGAAGACATGAAAGAAACAAACGTAAGAGAATGGATCAAAAATATAGAACATATGAGCCCGACTAGAAAATACGTTAGAGTTTTGGATAAACAACTTTACTGATCCAAAATTGCGTAAATGAGAAAAGGGAAACAGCACACACCTAGTTCATAACTGGCTAAATTGCAACCCTAACGTTATCAAGTCATTTCCTCGTAGACTTTTCTTACGTTTTCTCTATTATTCGACATTCATTGTCATTCAATGTCACGTCGACGAAAGAGGAAATCGCAAGCATCTAGTTTTAGTTTAACTTGTTCCAAATATCCAACGCTTATGTCCCCATTAGCCCTTAATGTCGGATGATCGAGCTGTACTGTAATTAAGACCTGCAAAGAAACAACATATTAAGAAAATAAAGACTCCAATCTGCTTGGTTTCATCTATTCACATATTGCGTGATGTATAATAGGGACATTAAAAATAAAAAACCAATCTGCAAGGAACAAAATGTCTACCTATTATAACAAGCACATTCAAATTCAAGGATTTGTTTACAAAAACAAACAAAACGAGCAAAGTAATAGATAATTCCAAACATTTTATCAAATGGTGTCAGACGGTAATGCATCCAGATAAGAAGCAGATGCAGTGGAAAAATGCATAACAATGGGTTCATTGTATTTGGAGATTTTTTTATCACTCAACAGCTGTATTTATAATACAGGCTACGTTAGATAAACAGTAATCAAAATTGTCAAGAACGAGATCAAATAAAAGTCACCTTACTGGATGAAAAATTGTGTTTAATTGGAAAAAAACTAAGCCACAACTGCAAAGGAGGCAACGACATGGGGTGTTTAGTTTTTAAAAATAGGTCACCATATCGTAATGGCACTGATGAGTGACTGTGTTTCTTGGATGCGTCCAAGAGTCCAGAGTTTGACGCAACCTATGTTTACACATTAACTACGGTGTGGAAGCTGTTAACGGTAGCGCGTAATGTTGAATGATACACGTCTACGGCCAGCACCATCTCAATGGTTTGCACTCGGTTAGCGGCAAGGCATGCCTCTCCGCCTGGGCTCTGAGCAGGCCTACTACGTCTTTCCTCGAGCGAAATAATTTTATCCTCTTTCCACTACCAGAAGGACCATACTGCCCATTCCTTGATCCTGCGTAATTCCATTACTTCTTCTTAGAAGGTGGCGTAACTCATAAACATCCCGGTATGACTTCTCAATGGTTTGAGCTCGGTTAGCGGCAAGGTATATCTCTCCGCCTGGGCTCTGAGCAGGTCTACTCCGACTCTCCACGAGCGAAATAATTTTATCCTCTTTCCACTACCAGAAGGACCATACTGCCCATTCCTTGATCCTGCGTAATTCCATTACTTCTTCTTAGAAGGTGGCGTAACTCATAAACATCCCGGTATGACTTCTCAATGGTTTGAGCTCGGTTAGCGGCAAGGTATATCTCTCCGCCTGGGCTCTGAGCAGGTCTACTCCGACTCTCCACGAGCGAAATAATTTTATCCTCTTTCCACTACCAGAAGGACCATACTGCCCATTCCTTGATCCTGCGTAATTCCATTACTTCTTCTTAGAAGGTGGCGTAACTCATAAACATCCCGGTATGACTTCTCAATGGTTTGAGCTCGGTTAGCGGCAAGGTATATCTCTCCGCCTGGGCTCTGAGCAGGTCTACTCCGACTCTCCACGAGCGAAATAATTTTATCCTCTTTCCACTACCAGAAGGACCATACTGCCCATTCCTTGATCCTGCGTAATTCCATTACTTCTTCTTAGAAGGTGGCGTAACTCATAAACATCCCGGTATGACTTCTCAATGGTTTGAGCTCGGTTAGCGGCAAGGTATATCTCTCCGCCTGGGCTCTGAGCAGGTCTACTCCGACTCTCCACGAGCGAAATAATTTTATCCTCTTTCCACTACCAGAAGGACCATACTGCCCATTCCTTGATCCTGCGTAATTCCATTACTTCTTCTTAGAAGGTGGCGTAACTCATAAACATCCCGGTATGACTTCTCAATGGTTTGAGCTCGGTTAGCGGCAAGGCATATCTCTCCGCCTGGGCTCTGAGCAGGCCTACTCCGACTCTCCACGAGCAGAATAATTTTATCCTCTTTCCACTACCAGAAGGACCATACTGCCCATTCCTTGATCCTGCGTAATTCCATTACTTCTTCTTAGAAGGTGGCGTAACTCATAAACACCCCGGTATGACCTCCATAGATAGAAGATCTTCTCCCGGTACGCAACCCTTAAGCGTGACGTCATGATCCTCCCTTCATCCTCTATCACGGAGTTTTACTCTCCTGCCCATCACAATCCTTTCCTATCGTCAATGTGGCTGATAGTCTTAGAGCAAAACAAATCAAGTCCCAAACTGTCTTTAAGATGACTTTAAAGTATATTTCAACTGATTGTTTCTAATTATAGTTATTATGCACAAACTTTGATTAAAAATCTATCAACTATCATAACAACAATAAATAAAGTTCAATTATAAAGACAAAATAATAACTCTCTTTATACCATTTAGTAGAAGAGGTAGGTAGAACAGTTTGCTTTGACCGCCCATTATTACCCTTGACTGGGCCTAGGTGTAATTTGAGAGGAAAATCAAGAGATCCCCAGGTTAACCTACCCTCCAGGAAATATAAGGTTAACCTAGGCCCAGGGATATTGGATGATCAATGGTGAAATTTTACCTCTCAGGGTTTCATTCTTGCCAGATTTTTTTCATTCCGCTCTCTTACGTGACACTTACCCTACAGTGCTATTTCACTACCCTCTGATTCTCCATGGAAAGAACTCAATAGTTTGGTACATGGCCAATCTATCCTGAATCCTTCGCGCGCTTTAGGGTTACTAACCACATGTGCATATTAGACGGAGGCAGCTCGCCAGAGGATGGCAGCTGGGGGATCAATGGACCAAAAATATAACCTGGCCAGTTGATGCGCAGTGGTTCACTTGACGCTTAGAGTGGTTGGGGAGCCCGCAAACTCATTGGTCGACTACTATCCACATCGAGCTATCACAACTACAATCTCTTGTTCCCCTCTGTGTCTAGAATAGAGAGACGGATATGCAGTTGCTACTTCCTCCACCAATTTGTGAACTCAGCTTAAGTCTCTTGCTATAACTCGTGAGTTATACTCTCTTTTCAAAAACTTGTTCAAAATTAGTACTGACAAAAATACACAAAATTTTATTGGCGCTACCTAGGATCAAACCCAGAACATTTACATGAATAGTCAAGTCCTAAATGTGACGCAATAACATTTTTATAAATCCAGTCTTAATAATCTTTTTGTAAAAAAATATTTTTTTCTAAATTTTCAATATCCAGAATTTGTAAAAATAAACGAGGTTGTTTATCTGTCAAGTTCTCTTTCTCCTACACATTTTTATTTTGAATCAATATAACTGTGGAAAGGGAACATATGATATCTATGACGCCGATGCGATATAATTCATAGGATGTTAAGGTAATAGTGAGGAAGGGGGTTTTCGGCCACCAAAGTTAACAGTACATGACTTTCATTTGTTTTGTTAACCGATTTATTTTCTCCTTCCTTCTTGGAAAAGGAAAAGTTTTATTTCAGTAGCGAAGAGCCTTTCACCTCCTGTACTATTGCCGAAGTACTTTAGGACTCAGAGGATAATGGATGTACCGACAACTCTGTCTCAGTTTGCTTTTAATGCTTAGCAGCGGCAGAGAGAAGACAATTGGTTCACTTATAACAAAGTGTATACGACTCGTGTTAGATGTGTTTCAAGGCCAGTAAATACAAAAGAGTACAGGAGGCTATTAAACCAACTGATTGCACTGCGAGCTACACTATACTGGTTACAGAATACGTTACCGGCGCGGCGTAGCTTCAAGCACAGTGGCTTAATATACTGAGGAATACACTACGATTACTTACACTTAATTCTATCTAACAACACAGTTTTATTCTTTCCAAACTTGTTTCGTCAACAACTTTGCCATTATCAGTGGCAAACATACACTAGTGGTTTGGTGACAATGGTTTACATGTTATTTAAATTAATGAGTAAATATATTCTTTAGACACTTCATTTTTATAAGAAAGCTACCTTATGTCATATTTATTCATTCATCTTTATATTACTCCAAAGTGGATCTTAAAATAGAAGTCATTTATTGTAAAATTTTTATTGTTTTTCTCCAACCACTGTAGCAGCAACACGCCGCTAGGCGGGGTGTGGGGTAAAGAGCCGTTCGAAATTTCCTAATGAGTTTAATCTTCTTTGGAAACTTCAGTGAAAAGCACTTCCTTCGATAATGTATTTTTTCATTAATAAGCTTTTTCAGTTCAAAGGAAAAGTTAATAAGCTATTTCATTAATAAGCTATTTGAGAAGCAAGGATCTGAGTCGGGGCTTTGCTTCTCACAGTAGAGTGGGATGTCGGTAGACTGTAGGGGCTGTTTTAAAATACGTTTTCCACGTATATTTAGAAACCATTCATAAGAAGTATTTACTTTAAAAACACTTCTTTCACAGGAAAACATTTCAAACGAAAAACAAGACGCTGTCTGCAACTATAAAGCATTAGGATTTCTAGCACAGTAAAGAACCCTCCTCCCGTGATTAATAGACATCCTAAATGGTTCGCCTATGAACTAAAATATACAATAAACTATGAAATGTTAACAGACACGTCAAGGAGAGAGTAAGAAGAAGAAAATCACTTTGTTTAATGCTGCTTCAGACAAGATGGGAAAAGCAAAAAGAATAAAATAGTTTTTTCGTTTCTCTGCAAAAGAACAAGAGTAAAGGAATAGGAAAAATTATTTCGTTCCATTCTGATTGAGGTACGTCGGGAAAAGGAGGAAGAAGGTAGCACTGTAGGTTCCTATGCAGGTAGTCTTCAGAGAGGAAGGGGAAGAGGCAAACTCACATTGTTCCAAGCAGATTGAGAAAAGGTGGAGAAAAGAAAAAAAGAAGGAACCATCCTCAGTTCTATGCAGATAGACTCAACAGATTAAGGGAAAAGGGAGAGAAAAACAGCACTTTGTTTAATGCTGATTGAAACAACACAGGAAATAGGAAAAAAGAAGGAACCATCCTCAGTTCTATGCAGATAGACTCAACAGATGAAGGGAAAAGGGAGAGAAAAACATCACTTTGTTTAATGCTGATTGAAACAACACAGAAAATAGGAAAAAAGAAGGAACCATCCTCAGTTCTATGCAGATAGACTCAACAGATGAAGGGAAAAGGGAGAGGAAAACATTACTTTGTTTAATACTGATTGAAACGACGCAGGAAATGGAAAAAAAAGAAGAAACCGTCTTCAGTTCTATGCAGATAAACTCAACAGATGAAGGGAAAGGGGAGAGGAAAACATCAGTTTGTTTAACGCCGATTGAGACACCACAGGAAAAGAAAAAGAAGAAGGTGGCACTCTAGGTTCCTATACAGGTAGGCTTCAGAGAGGAAGAGGAAGAGGCCAACTCCTATTGTTCCGAGCAGATTGAGACAAGGTGGAGAAATTAAAAAAAAGAAGGAACCATCCTCAGTTCTATGCAGATAAACTCAACAGATGAAGGGAAAAGGGACCGGAAAACATTACTTTATTTAATGCTAATTGAAACAACACAGGAAATGGAAAAAGAAGAAGAAACCATCATCAGTTCTATGCAGATAAACTCAACAGATGAAGGGAAAAGGGCTCTCTCTAAAACATCACTTTGTTTAATGCCGATTGAGACAACACAGGAAAAGAAAAAGAAGAAGGTGGCACTCTAGATTCCTATACAGGTAAACTCAAGAGGGTAGGAAGAAGAGGAAATATTCACTGAATGAGGCAAGATGGGAAAATGAGAAAGAAGTAGGTGCCACTCTACTCTTAGCTGACTGACATAATAATGGGTTAGGAGGAAACGTTAGCAAACGTTGGAAGGCACGATATCGTAAGAACCAGAGGAAGAACGGACTCTAATCTCAGGCAAAAACGAGAAGGTAGCGGAAGTACTCTGGCGATTACAGATTTTAATGTTTGCATAATGATGTTAATGTTGCCATAATGCAATGGGCAATGCAACTTTTTACACATGACATACTCGTAGGCCATTGTGTATAACTAAATACAATCTTTATACGGAAATAATGCAACATTTAATATATATTTTATGCAAATTAGTTTAATTTATGTTTTGTTTTATATTTTAGCAGTATTATTTAATGACTATATTAGAGTAATTAATACAATATTATGATCATTGAAATTATAGTGGCAGACAAATATTTTTTTAAAGCGTAATATTGAAAACGTTTATATAATTACAAATTAATAATAATAATAATAATAATGTTCCTATTCTAAACTTTACTCAAAAATTCCCTTCTATGAACGTTTTCAGAGCCCTGGTACCATTTTGTAAATTTTAACAGGGAGGAGAACAAATTCTCCTTTTTTGGTGGCGGTTCACGCTAACAACTCTTTTCATCTACATTTAGGGGTTACTTGAAGGTTATGTTTTAAACATTTTAAAATGTGATTTCCATATATTCAAAAATCATATATTTGATTCGTATATGTTTTAATACCACAGATTTTATTTACTCATAATTTGGGTTAACTTCTGTATTTTTACATTAGCAGTAATTAGAAATGTATGACATTTTAGATTTATTCTCACTAATTAAAATTATTTTGTGACTATAAAACATCTATTAACTCTCGTAAAACAAACTAATAAAGTTAAAATTGAAATTTATAAATATGAAAGTAAAGTTATATTCTAAATATTATCATAATCATATTTATAAATTTTGAAATTATAATAAATTAAGTTATGATTTTAAAATATGTATAAACAATAAATTTTAAACTTTGGTTAAAGTATAGAATACGTTTGTTTTGTTAACAATAAAACTATAAAAAAACATATTATCTTAATGACTTATTTTAATATAAATCCATTTAAATATATTTTTTATTATACGAAATTTACTCTTATATCATGTGCTCCAAGTGAAGAAAATGGCCAATCAAAGACAAGCGTTCGCGTAATTTTAATTTAGAAATTTTATACTTTTAATGTGTGTTATTTTCTAGAATTAATAATTCATATACTCAATTAATCTTAACTCTCCCGAGAACAGTGATATATGCTGTGTCCTAATTAGGGATGGGCCGATTCCAAAAATTTTCGATTCCGATTCTAAAATTTTCCTTTCGATTCTCGATTCTTTAGTCGATTCTCGATTCTTTCAAGTTATAATAGCTTACATGCTAGTTCTCTAATAATTAATTTAGTTAACATCTTGGTCATATGGCAAAACCTTTTAAAAATTCTGTTTTAATGTAATAGGCTACACAAAACCTTCAACCGTGAGAGTGATATCTGTCTATAATATAATTTATTAAGGTTAAGTTTCGAAGGAATAATACAGTGTTTCTGTTATCCGTCTATTCGCTCAACCGTCATGGCCACAGTTCCGACGGTTACGGTTAATCGAGTTTTTACTGTACTTTTTTGTGTTTTGTTCTGACATTTAGTGATAGAGAGAAAGAGAGAGAGAGAGAGAGAGAGAGAGAGAGAGAGAGAGAGAGAGAGAGAGAGAGACGAGCGATGTCAAACGACCAGAAATGGTTACGATCTTGATTGCTGTTGCTTCATAAATAATAATATTTTCGTTTACTTTAATCATTTAATTCATTCAAATCAACTAATACATAAATAAGACATAGTTGGTAATTAATTATTTTTCCACACAAATATAATAAACTTTTGGTAATAAATTTTGTTTGGTAATAAATTACTCCACACGCATATTTTATACAAAATACACACGTACAATAGTTAACAAAATAGGAATCGGAATCGACACTTTTATGAATGAAGAATCGAGTATCGACGATTCCTCGATACCACCTAGAATCGACGATTCCTGGAATCGAGAATCGGAATCGGCCCATCCCTAGTCCTAATTAAATACATTTTGCGATGAAAAATTATGTGGCTAGATACATTTTGGCTAATCGACTAGATTGTATCATTTTCCAATGCAACCTGTTTAAACGACCACTTTGCTATTATTTGCAACATGTGAGGTTATTAAGATCATACAGGTCTATGAACAGGTGACCTCTGTAGGCTTCATATTAGTGCGATGCGTGGAGCAGGGAAATTAAAATTTATACCTCGCTTTTTATTACTACAAAGACATTTAGGAATTTAGTGACTTAAATGTGGGCCGAATAATCCCGCGCATTAAAATATACCACTACACAAATACCAAGTCTTTTATGGAATTATAAAACGCACGGTGAAACTTTATACAAAGTGGGGAAACTTTACTATGTAACTGTGACGAAAATTGTAGCAGGTGTTTTACGTGACAACTTTGCAGCTTTTTCAGTTGCACACTAAACTATTTCTACAAATTAACTCGAGTATTTAAAAAAAAAGTTTATTACAACGTAAATTGGAGTATTATTTCACTTTACCTGGATAACGACCGTATGTAACTTTTCATATGTAGCAATACTTTGTTTATTGCAGTACTCGATCAAGAAGGATTGTTGGATCTCATTTAAACATTGCGGGAAATTTTAATTGTGAGGTTGGTAAACCTCGATCTGATTTTCGGATGGGTGTTGTATGGAAGGAACCTTCATTATATATTACACTACAAAGAAATTGAACGAATTAGACATGAGGAAGTTATACACATGATAATCGGAAACTTATGGAATAACACGTATTCTTATTTTATTAGAAAAGAAATAGTTTTAAAAAAATATTTTATTTTATTTTAAAAGAAAACTAATAAAATGTATTCTTTAATTTTATTAAAGAATAAAAGAAGAATTCAGATGATGAGAATTAACATTAAAGATGCTCTGTCGAAGGGAATAAATTTGTCAAAAAAAATTGAAATCTTTTGAAATGGTTATTTGGAAATAATAGCGTATATTTGTTTCCTTTCAAAAGCTTTAATTATTTTAGCACTGGCATCAAGTTTTATTATTTTCCTGTGTCTCTAAAGATGTTTTTCATTATGAGGTACAATTTGTTGTCAATATCGATGTTTTGATTACAAAGTAATACAATTTTTCTTTGGGGACCCGGTATTTATATCTAGATACGTTTATGCTAACAGCTCAACCTTTCCTAAAGAAACGTTTGCTTTACAAAAGCCATAACTACTGTTTGCCCCAACTATTGAGCCTACCTATCTTTTGTTTTCGTCACGTGTCTAACCCCCTCTTCAAGACACCTTGCAAAGACTTGTCTCCTACTACATATTTACACTTTTTCACTTTCTTGGAGTGGTCGACACAATTATAAAATAAAGTCAGTACTGTCAATATAGTCAAAATATAGCCAGTTTCTGTTTGAATAGAGAAACCAATCGAATGGTATTCGGAATTCCGAATTAACGAATTATTATTCCGAATTAACGTATAAATTATTTCTATCCAGCAACGTATATTTGTGGCGGCAAAGAGTGCTGCATATTTCGGATGTCCAGCGAATCTACAATCCGTCATATGACGCAGCCAAAACACACGTGACTAGATCAACTCTCCACACTCAGTAGTGGAAATGAGTTTAATTTGCCTACAATTTGCATACGAGCAATTGTATTACTTTACCCAGCTCGTATCGTGTGTGGCGCAAGATGTGATTAAAGCATATAATTATATAGTCGTAGTCCTTAATTACACATAGGTCGGATTTTACTTAACTCTAATACGGTGATAAGAATTAAACATTGTAATTTGTGAAACGTAGTGAAATATTTACAGGTTTTAACTCTATAATGTATAAAGGTCAATTAGAGGATAATTAATGGGATACGTGTTCAGCTGGCACCTATACGTGGTTGTAACAAACGGCTGTAGTGGTTCATGGAAGCCGAAGAACCGTCCAAAGTACCTGAAAAGAACCTACCTGCCTGCACGGACTCCATTTTTAAAGGATACGTGCTCAGCTGACACTTAGACAGGGTTGCAACAAACGACATTGAAGCCGAAGAACCGTCCAAAGTAAAGCCTTCAAGTGCTAATTTGGAAAGAACATATCTGCCTGCACGTACTGAGCGGGATCTGTCGTATCTCTCCGCGCACCTACAAACATTCATCGACCTACGTCACTAATCTTGTAAAGATTAGCAGGTAGAATTACCTCTTTCACCCCAATGGAGAGCAGGTTTACTTCAGGTAATCGACCCTTCTCACGTGATCTATGATCCATCCATAAGTCCCAGACTATAAGGTAGTGTTCACACAGATCCACACTGAGCTACGACTCCATTTTTAAGGGATACTTGCTCAGCTGACACCTAGACGTGGTTGTAGCAAACGACATGGAAGCCGATGAACCGTCCAAAATAAAGCCTTCAAGTGCTAATCTGGAAAGAACATATCTGCCTGTAAATACTGAGCGGCATCTGTGATACCTCCACGTTCAAACACCTACAAACATTCAGCGACCTACGCCACTTACATACTGTACATTCTTGTAAAGAATAACAGGTGGAATCACCTCTTTCCTTGAGTGAGTGAGAGAGAGAGAGAGGGGGGAGAGCCTTTTGGGAAGAGGTGAAGACTGGGAATTGGGTAACTCTTTTACCCGTTATTAAAACAATTTAAGAATAGCATAAATGGTCAAAAATTAACTGTAATTGACAAAATACATACACTGTTGGACAGTGTAACTTACATGTAAATAAAGAACAGTAATGTTGAATTTATTCCATTTAAATACTTTATAATAGTAAATAATTTAGGAGTTATATTTATTTCATTCTTATGCGCGTGTAAGTATGAAAATGATTTCCCGCCTATTCGTGATTCAATGCTCTTATAGGCTAATATGCAGACCCGTTTATTAGGTGAACCCGTTTATTACGTGAGCTCGTTTATTACGTGAAGCCGTGAATTACGTGAACCCGTTTATTACGTGAACCCGTTTATTACGTGAACCCGTTTATTACGCGGATCCGTTTATTACGTGAACCCGTTTATTACGTGAGCTCGTTTATTACGTGAGCTCGTTTATTACGTGAACCCGTTTATTACGTGAACCCGTTTATTACGTGAACCCGTTTATTAAGTGAACCCGTTTATTACGTGAGCCCGTTTATTACGTGAACCCGTTTATTACGTGAACCCGTGAATTACGTGGGTTTATTACGTGAACCCGTTTATTACGTGAGCTGGTTTATTACGCGAACCCGTTTATTACGTGAACCCGTGAATTATGTGGGTTTATTACGTGAACCCGTTTATTACGTGAGCTGGTTTATTACGTGAACCCGTTTATTACGTGAACCCGTTTATTACGTGAAGCCGTGAATTACGTGAACCCGTTTATTACGTGAACCCGTTTATTACGCGGATCCGTTTATTACGTGAACCCGTTTATTACGTGAACCCGTTTATTACGTGAGCTCGTTTATTACGTGAACCCGTTTATTACGTGAACCCGTTTATTACGTGAGCTCGTTTATTACGTGAGCTCGTTTATTACGTGAACCCGTTTATTACGTGAACCCGTTTATTACGTGAACCCGTTTATTAAGTGAACCCGTTTATTACGTGAGCCCGTTTATTACGTGAACTCGTTTATTACGTGAACCCGTGAATTACGTGAACCCGTTTATTACGTGAACCCGTTTATTACGTGAACCCGTTTATTACGTGAGCTGGTTTATTACGTGAACCCGTTTATTACGTGAACCCGTTTATTAAGTGAACCCGTTTATTACGTGAGCCCGTTTATTACGTGAACCCGTTTATTACGTGAACCCGTGAATTACGTGGGTTTATTACGTGAACCCGTTTATTACGTGAGCTGGTTTATTACGCGAACCCGTTTATTACGTGAACCCGTGAATTACGTGGGTTTATTACGTGAACCCGTTTATTACGTGAACCCGTTTATTACGTGAGCTGGTTTATTACGTGAACCCGTTTATTACGTGAACCCGTTTATTACGTGAAGCCGTGAATTACGTGAACCCGTTTATTACGTGAACCCGTTTAATACGCGGATCCGTTTATTATGTGAACCCGTTTATTACGTGAACCCGTTTATTACGTGAACCCGTTTATTACGTGAACCCGTTTATTACGCGGACCCGTTTATTACGTGAACCCGTTTATTACGTGAACCCGTGAATTACGTGAACCCGTTTATTACGTGAACCCGTTTATTACGTGAACCCGTTTATTACGCGGACCCGTTTATTACGACGTTTCGTTTAAAACGTATTTATGCAGGTCATTGAAAAACGTTTTAATGGGGTTTTACTGTAGCTACTAGATTTTCTATCACACTCCTACTCCTTAATAATTATTACAAACACATAATTTAAACTCTCCCAACACAGTGTTTAGGCACGCCCACATCAGGCTACCCAAGTTTCTGCCCTATCATGATTCTCTGGCAGAATGGTCATACAAAAAGAACATAAATTTCATCGACTGATTGGGAATACCGCGTGTATTCTCATTATTATTTCCTTGTGTATTTCAATTTTCGTGCGAAATATTCAATGTTTCTGTAATATATTTTTGTCAAGGGTATCATACTACTATAGTATTATGATTAAGTACTAATAGCATTAATAAATATCAACAAATTTAAACTAACTTATGCAGTAGATAACAAGGGTATAGATCTTGTTACAGCATTTTTTACTTGCTACACCCGTGCGGTGGAATATTACCAGCTATTATCTAATCTCTTCATCCATTGACTACATAGAACGTGTTGTAGTGGAGTGAAAATTAGAATGTATTTAGAGAGCAGTAGCCAATAGGGCAGTGGATCGACTGGCTGGCTGGACATTGCCACATCGTCAGTATGCCGCTATAGATGCATCTATAAGTAAGCTATAGGCCTGCAACTTATAAAAGACGAACCAAAGCGGCTAATGATGAAGCAAAGGTGTTGACATGGAAACATGTTTCTAATTGAGTGAAAATGGTTAAGAGCATCCGGTTTCTCTTCGACCTTGACTGGCCAAATACCTTTCTAATTTGAGATCTACCTGGCAATGCTAGAACACAATGTTTTCCCACTGTAACAGTAACTCACCCAGTCGTACAACAGGGTATTAGGTAATTTATTTGCAGGACACACGCTACACAGAGCTGAATAAACAAAACCAATTCCCACACAACTTCAACTGATAATGCTTATCTCTTGAGCACACTCGAAAAGTCCCGTCCCAGACCCAGTGCCCACGGTTTACAACGCGATAAAACCTCTACACTATGGCATGTGACCACATTTACTTCAATAGTCGGTGGGCCCTGCATTCCGTATCATACGAGACTGCTCTTCTTTCTCCACCGCCTCCTAGATTGTTAGCCTGCGCTGGGTTTTATTACAAAGACTAAAGAAATATCCCGATGCATTTCGGATGAAACTATTTTACCTAAGCAAACAGTTGACATCTTATAATTTTAATAACCTTCAATAATGATATATAACCTTGTAAAATTTCATAAGCCTAAAACTTTCCATAAAAATTAACATTTTTCTTTTAATATATTGATAGCCATTAAATTACATAAGACTGATCGTAAAATTAGTAATAACATCCAAATAAATCATTATGTATTAAAACAAATAAAATACGTTCACAAAACTCACAAATTAATCATTTATTTACTCATACGCGTTTCAATGAGAAAGCCGTCATCATCAGTGAGTGTTACTACTACAAACTCTAACTTACAACTCACAACTGAGTCGTAAGCAGAGTTTGTAATAGCAACACTCACTGAGGATGACTTTGACATTGAAACGCGTATGAGTAAATAAATGATTAATTTGTGCTTTTAATTGTTTTAACATAACCTCACAAGCTAAGCTCAAATAATAGTTGTACATTATTAATTTCTATTATATTCTGTATTTATTAAATCTTACTTTCTATTTTAGAATTTAAATTTTCAAGTCTATATTATATTTATTAATTTCAAGTATAATATTAATAAATTTGCAAGAGATTTTATTGAAGTTTGAAGTTTTTATTTGACTGTTTTTAAGTTTTACGTTGAGTAAACCTAGAGTTCAGCTGTTAAATGAAATAATATGTTTCTTGCTGAGCTAATTCAAGATGTGGTGACGTATTAAAGAGCCCATGAACACTCATGAAGAAAAAATGTTCCTGACGAGATTATAACCGACGAGCTTCAATATTGCTTGGACCAAGTGTCTTTATAAAAATTATGTTACTATCACGTATGCAAACAAAGGTTATTTTTCAAAATATCATCTAATATAAAACTGTCCTGATTAATGTGGAGTAAATGTGACCCCAACAAGTTCTAAATTGGACAACGGTCGAATCGTACAAGAATTTTGTCGACAAATGTAGTTTTGTTATTGTTTTACTAAATCACCGGGAAACTGTTTCTATTGGCATATAGGCTATACTTGTAACCCTAACGGACGAACCTGTCGTTTTCTTGACTGAGCTATATTCCAGCGATAGGAAAGCGGTAGATCTGTCGTATCTGCATCATAGTCGAGCTCTCAAGTAGGCTTTATTTTCAATCTACCGAAATAATCACGCTCGCTTACAAGATAATTTAGGCGTTCCCCCTCACCACCACATCACAAGGTACACCCTGTTTAAATAAGGCGGCAAGAAGGCGGTGTAGTTTATTTACAGTGAACTGTGTTTAGACATAACTAACTAAATATTGATACGAGAGTATGTGCATTTGATGTGTAAAACATTTTAAAATAACATCGGGATACTGTTAGAAAAATATTAAGGTATAGAATAGGTTTCTGCATAACTATATTACCACAGTATAGGATAGTTGAGCACATCGGTTAGCGCAAGAAAATTTAACTTAAAATTATCAATTGTGAATTAAAATTAATAAATTTCATAAACTAGAGTAATTAGTAAATTAATGCGTGTTCAAGTCCCAGACACACGCACGAACGCGCTCGCTCGCTCGCACGCGCGCGCGCACACACACACACATACACACAGAGGAGAAGGAGGCGTTGAAGAGAGAAAGTTAGGCCCCAAGAAAATAGGATTAAAGTGGAATGTAATGGATGAATCATAGCGAGGGAGGACGGCGCCTAGGTATTAGGAATAAGGTGAGAAGGAGATGGGTGTATTGAAGCGAATAAGGACTTGGCCAAGATGGTAGAAACAAGGCAGAAAATATACGGATTCATGGAATCGAGGAAGATTGAAATCAAGCTAGTAGGATTAGGGCGAGATTAAGATGGATGAATCAAACCGAGGGAGGATGGCGCTTAGCTGGTAGGGACATGGTCTGAAGGAGTTCGATGTATCAAAGTGAGGGCTGTCGAAACCAAGGTAGTAGGAACAAGGTGTGTGATGGAGTTGATTGTATCGAAGCTAGTGATAACGGAGTCAAGCCAGCGGGACCTTTTGAGGGCCGGAACTGAATGTGGACGAACGATGAATTTTCATGATTCATTTCATCAAACTAATTTCGAAGTTTGCTTTAATAATACTTTTATCCAAAATGCAAATGTTTTTGTTGCTCAAAGATATCCTATTTTTTCTTGCTTCAATAGCCACGCTAAAAATTTCATGTTGTTGTTTTTATTTTTCTTAATGTTTTATTAGAAAATAATTTATTGCTTTTTTATATTTTCTCAATTTTTTACCGACAAACAACTGCAGATAACTTTGTAACCCTTCTAGGTTCGCCTCTGGAAGGTAATGATGATGAAATGGCGGACGCAGGTGGCGTGAAACCTTCGATAACAAATTCAGCGATATAAAGCCGCTCGCGCCCGTTCGGCGTTTGGTTACTTTGAAACGGTAACGAAGGACCGCATTACTTTAAGTGGATCGTCTTACTCAACATCGCCCTTATTGTTTTGGATGCTGCTAGGACGCCAATCCTCTTTACTACAGTAGAAGAAAAGGTTAGCTTCACCGACAGATGTGTAGTGAAGTATACGTTTATAAAAACCGTTATACCTTCCCAGGACGTACCCAGGATTGAGTTTCAGTGGATGACCTACAGGCGAATGTGGCGGTTTGAATAGGATAAACATCAAGGTGGGGACCAGGAGCCTTCAGGAAAAGTTTTGACAAAAATATTATATTCTGTTCAAAGTTTGTATAATTTAATAAAGTAAAATGAACAAAAATATTATTAAGTAGTTATTTTCAGATGTGTTTTTAGTTTCGAAGAAATAAATTAACAATGGTAACAAGTTAACATATAAGTTCTAACTGTAGATACAGTGTTTAGATATTGATTATTGACCTAATAAGTCCCACATTTTATTAGTAAATTAGCACAAGATATATTTTAATGTGTTTAAGCGTATTAAAAAATTGTATAGTCCTAAACTTTTTTTAGGAATTTCCAGACAACTTTCTTTTCTCACAGGAATGCGCCACATAGAAGGGAATAGTTTTATTAGCCCTTAGAATCTAAGAGCTAACCGTAATGGTAAAGGTAACGGAATCTAATGGTAATGGTTCCCAAACAGTTTTAACAGTAATGGACAATAAATTGCTCTATGAAGCTACTCTATGTAGCCTTTAACAGAGCAAGAGCATCTCGAGACATTAAGATTCAAATAGAAAACCGAAAAACACAGGGAAAATAAACAGTGATGAAAATAGGTGTACAAAAAATATTGTTTACCAAGAACTACTATTGTTATTGTAGCATAAAATGTATTGGTATTTAAATCACATTATTAATATAATACTTGAGGTATTAGAAAAGTATTTAACAGCAGTGGCGGACTTTGCCATGGTGCCGGCCGCCCCTTTGCACCCCGTTTGCGAATTTATTGGAAACGTCCCAACCTAATATAATACTTTTAATTTTTCACCATACGAATCCGTTTTCATGCCTGTTCAAAGAGATATAGATAAGATATTATTTAAAGACTTTTTATAAAAATAAATTAAAAAATTTATTTTAGTTCATCAATAAAATTAAAAAATAATAAAATAAAAGGAAGTTTTCTATTCTTAGGGGGGTGGCGCCCCCTGCTGGATCCGCCACTGATTTAACTGAGGTTCACATTATGACATTCACCAAATTTAACTAGGAACTATTACTATTGTCACTAAAACTCATCGGTACAAAAAAAAGGCTGCCGTTTGCCGCCCCCTCGAGGCTGCGCCCATAGGCACGTGCCTAGTGTGCCTAATAGGAAGTCCGCCACTGTTTAACAGTGAGTATTTCATTTCATTTTAATATAAAAAATAGAACCACCAATTGATGCGACGATCACATAGTTCATTTTAATTCTTTACACATATATCTTCCTGGCGCTAGTGCACCACTTGAAATCAAATAGAGATTTCCTCTAGTGTTGAAGTGGGAGGTTTAATTTCCTCTATTATCACTGTTACAGTTGAAGAGGTGTCTTCAATCAGATCGGGTTTCCCAATCTTGTGTAACTTGAAGGTAAGTCGAACTAATATCGTGCAATACATTCGATCTCGTAGCTGGATCGAATCTCTTAAAACGTTTATAAAAAACAACTCCTTTTGATTGTTGTATATTGTAATGTCTCAATAAGGTTTTCGTCCATTTTAATTCTTTACACATATATCTTCCTGCCGCTAGTGCAGCACTTGAAATCAAATAGACATTTCCTCTAGTGTTGAAGTGGGAGGTTTAATTTCCTCTATTATCAGTGTTACAGTTCAAGAGGTGACTTCAATCAGATCGGGTTTTCCAATCTTGTGTAACTTTGAAGGTAAGTCGAACTAATATCGTGCAATACATTGGATTGAATCTCTTAAAACATTTATAAAAAACAACTCCTTTTGATTGTTGTATATTGTAATGTCTCAATAAGGTTTTCGTCCATTTTAATTCTTTACACATATATCTTCCTGCCGCTAGTGCAGCACTTGAAATCAAATAGACATTTCCTCTAGTGTTGAAGTGGGAGGTTTAATTTCCTCTATTATCACTGTTACAGTTGAAGAGGTGACTTCAATCAGATCGGGTTTCCCAATCTTGTGTAACTTGAAGGTAAGTCGAACTAATATCGTGCAATACATTCGATCTCGTAGCTGGATTGAATCTCTTAAAACATTTATAAAAAAACAACTCCTTTTGTTTGTTGTATATTGTAACGTCTCAATAAGGTTTTCGTCCATTTTAATTCTTTACACATATATCTTCCTGCCGCTAGTGCAGCACTTGAAATCAAATAGACATTTCCTCTAGTGTTGAAGTGGGAGGTTTAATTTCCTCTATTATCAGTGTTACAGTTCAAGAGGTGACTTCAATCAGATCGGGTTTCCCAATCTTGTATAACTTGAAGGTAAGTCGAACTAATATCGTGCAATACATTCGATCTCGTAGCTGGATTGAATCTCTTAAAACATTTATAAAAATGTCGCAATAAGGTTTTCGTCCATTTTAATTCAGCCCTAACTGTGTTGGCCTGGCATTAGTCCTCACAGTCTGAGTTGCTACAGAGGCGTCTTGTGAAGGCGTAAATGGCACCCTAATATTAGAATGGATGACACTAGGGACTAATTAGAGACTTTATGCTTAAAGATTGACTTCGCCAACAGGAGGTTACCATTAGGAGGATCTTGCCGAGGATGGTTTCCCCATCTCAGAGACTGGCCGGGACAGGTCTTGTACACTAGGTATGTGTTTGATCGAATCTAGGACAAGAACACATGAAAAGGCTTGGTTGTAGCAGGCTCTAGTACGTTCGTGAGAGGAAATCACCACTTCTTTGCGCAAGCCCTGAGTTCGTTAGGAAGTTTTTTTTACCCGGTCTGGGCATTCAGAACTCGGCCAACCCTCATGGCAGACAACCTCTAGCGAGCTATCCCTGTCTCACATGCGCATACGATTGAGCGCGTGAAGGAAACGGGATTGATTGTCCATGTACCAAATTAATAAGATTTTTACATGGATAATCAGGAGAGAGTGAAATGAAGCCGTGGGGTAAGTGTCGCGCTAAGAGCGGGATAAAAAAAACCTGGCAAGAAAGAGAACCTACCAGGGAAAATCCCGCGACAGATCATGCAGGAACCCTGGAAGCTAGGATGCCTTATGCTTAGGTATAAGGAATGGTATCAGACTTGTGCTGCCCTCTCTAAGCAATGAACACCGTTCCTAATGACATTATACTGGCGGAAAGTGAACCAATGATTCATTTTGTAAATAATTGTGTCTAGTGACGGAGCTTCGTCAATGTGCGATAAATGACGCACACACCAATGAAGTCATGTAGGTTTTTTTATCTGTTAAGTGCCAATAAAGCGAGATAAATCCCTTATTATTAGCTCGCTGTTACTTCGAAAGCTCCGTAATTGTAAATTATTATTTGCTCAGTAATTTGCTTTGCGAATGACGTGGCCAGCTTTAAATGCATGTTTAAAAATATATGTACTCTGACAGGAAAGCTACGGACTTCGCTGTAGGAAAGTGTGCGATGAGAATTTTCGATACGAGAATTTAAAATTCAAAGAAACAAATGTAGTTGTATTTAGGGAACTTTTGTACATCAGTACAGTAAAAGAAGATCCGTAGCTACAATAGCCTACTAGTGGGAAGGAGTGAAAAGAGGTAGTAAACGGGAGAGTAGGGTTGAGAGAAAAGGGAAGGGAGAAAGATTGGAAGAGAAGGAGAGAGAAAGGGAGGAATCTGGAGGATGAGAGAAAATGAAGTGAAAAAGAAAGAAGGGAGACAGTCCTAAAACTGAACAGAAAAAATCTTGTCAGTCCTTAGTGTGTATATTCCTAACCCTAATACACATGTATGAAGTGTTTGCCAACGAAACATGGTTATATAGCTGACAGAAGGCTTATATTTGGGAACCAGATCACCTCGGTCTTTAAAAGTTCTTAATTTTATTAGGAAATGAGAACTGACCATTTAGGATGGCAGACTAAAATTATTTCTCATTCCAATAACTGTCAAAGTCACCAGTAGAAATTTGAGTTGGGCAAGTCACGTAGCGGAAATGTGAGATCACGATGGGATAGGAAGATATTGTAGATGAAGAATGGTAAAAACACATTGTAGATGGTATAGACAAAGGAGAATGGGAGAAGGCAGATTGTGAATGGTGGAACATTATTCAGGATGGTGAAGAAATGTCGAAAATGGTGAAGAGAGAATAAAGATGAAGAAGGAAAATTGAAGATGCTAAAGGCTGGTTGAAAATAGTGAATGCAGATTGAGGATGGTGGAAGCATATAAAAAATGGTGGGGCATTTTGAAGGGTGATGAATACAGATTGAAAATTGCGATGGCAGATTAAAAATGGTTAAAGTGAGATTAAAAATTGAGAAGAAAAATTGAAGATGAAGAAGGAAAATTGAAGATCGTAAAGGAAGATCAGGATGGTGAATCCAGATTATAGTTTGTGGAAGCAGATTGAAAATGGTGGAACATTATTAAGGATGGTGAATACTGATTGAAAATGGAGAAGGAAAATTGAAGAAGAAGGAAACTTGAAGGTGGTAAAGGAAGATTCAGGATGGTGAATCCAGATTGTAGTTGGTGGAAGCAGATTGAAAATGGTGGAACATTATTAAGGATGGTGAATAATGATTGAAAATGGAGAAGGAAAATTGAAGATCGTAAAGGCAGATTCAGGATGGTGAATCCAGATTGTAGTTGGTGGAAGCAGATTGAAAATAGTGGAACATTATTGAGGACGGTGAATACTGATTGAAGATGGCGAAAACAGGTTGAAAGTGGTGAAGTGAGAATAAAGAAGGAAAAGGGAAATTAGAGATGATGATGATGGCTTGAGGATGACGGAGGCATACTGAGGATGGTAAATGTATGCGGGATGCGACAGATTATATAACTCTTTCTCCAGTTATTAGTTTAATTCCATGAATGTTCTACTATTTGAATGACTCGCTCAAACATTAGCCTATATTCCGTAATAAAAATTCAAATAATAAATCACTGCGCTTTCTATTGAGGGAATATACAACTAATATGGCAATGCCATAAGTTGCAAGCTTAAGGATTCGTAAATTGGTTTTAGAATTAATTAGACACTGAAGAAGGTTATCAGTGAGACATTATTTGCAAACAGAAACTTGCGGGGAAATGATTCGTTTTGTATAAATATAAGGCGTCAACCAAAGTCACTTTGTACAGTCGGGTAATTAAAGTTTCTTATCGCGTTGCAAAAACAGTTCAAAACACCTTCGATAGGTTTTACTGGAAAGTAAACTGTTAATTAGTGCGACCAGTTTATCTGCAAGAACGTAAGGTTATTAACATAGTAGAGTGTTGAGTGTAGGGCATGGTGGCCTTGGGAGTTTTTATTATCGATACCAACAGATTATGCCAAAGAACATTTTAAATTTTGTAAAATAATGAAAATGTACCAAAAATAACATAAACAGTAAATTAATACCAGCAACATAATATTATTGTTGTGCACACATAAAAAAACTCAACTGTCTCAAATCTTTAACGTGTTTCGGCAACTATGTTGCTATTATCAGATTTAAAAATAAATATAGACTATATACAATAAAAAATATACTTATGCTTATAATTTGTATTTATTGTATACAGTCACTGATGATGCAATGATAGTAGAAAGATGTTTGACATTAAAGGGTTGAAAATTATATTGTGAGTTGAGTTTTCTTATCTGTATACCCTACACTCAAAGTTAATTTTACAAACTGAGCTCGGAATTCAATTAATTAAAAATATTCTCTAACCAAACCGATTGTAACCAGAAAGCTATGTTCTAATATAGGCTAATATAGCATAGTGGTCCGTTTTATAGGAAAATCAGGTAGTATAAAGTTTTGTGTGCATTGTAATGTGACATTAAGTGCGTACTTATTTATAAATTTCTAAGTTTTGGGACGCCAGTGTAAGAGTTTAATATTCATTCCGGATATCTGAGGGTTTTCTGTATCGCCAATTACAATTTTTTTTAAAAATATCGTCTGAAAATATTTCAAATATTATTATTTTAAATTTCTGAAGCCTCTTTTTTAGTTGCGTTTCGAATCCTCACGATAAATAGGCCTATTTCCTATCTTCCAGAGCTTCTCCCGTCACTATTACAAAAAATATCTACTCATCACAACTACAAAAAATACCGACTCATCACAATTGCAACAGGTATTTAGTCACCACAATTACAAAAGGTATCTAGTCGTAATATTTACAAAAGCTATCTTCTCGCACAATTACAAAAGGCATCTGTTTATCACAATTACAAAATATATTTTGTCACAATTACAACAAGTATCTACTCGTCACAACCACAACCAGTATCTTATCGTCAGAATTACAAAATGTGTATAGTCACCACAATTACCGAAAGTATCTACTCATCACAATTACAAAATGTATTTTGGTCACAATTACAACAAGTATCTACTCGTCACAACCACAACCAGTATCTTATCGTCAGAATTACAAAAGGTGTATAGTCACCACAATTACCGAAAGTATCTACTCATCACAATTACAAAAGTTATCCACTCATACAATTACAAAATATATTTTGGTCACAATTACAACAAGTATCTACTCGTCACAACCACAACCAGTATCTTATCGTCAGAATTACAAAAGGTGTATAGTCACCACAATTACCGAAAGTATCTACTCATCACAATTACAAAAGTTATCCACTTATACAATTACAAAATATATTTTGGTCACAATTACAACAAGTATCTACTCGTCACAACCACAACCAGTATCTTATCGTCAGAATTACAAAATGTGTATAGTCACCACAATTACCGAAAGTATCTACTCATCACAATTACAAAATGTATTTTGGTCACAATTACAACAAGTATCTACTCGTCACAACCACAACCAGTATCTTATCGTCAGAATTACAAAATGTGTATATTCACCACAATTACCGAAAGTATCTACTCATCACAATTACAAAAGTTATCCACTTATACAATTACAAAATATATTTTGGTCACAATTACAACAAGTATCTACTCGTCACAACCACAACCAGTATCTTATCGTCAGAATTACAAAATGTGTATAGTCACCACAATTACCGAAAGTATCTACTCATCACAATTACAAAATGTATTTTGGTCACAATTACAACAAGTATCTACTCGTCACAACCACAACCAGTATCTTATCGTCAGAATTACAAAAGGTGTATAGTCACCACAATTACCGAAAGTATCTACTCATCACAATTACAAAAGTTATCCACTCATACAATTACAAAATGTATTTTGGTCACAATTACAACAAGTATCTACTCGTCACAACCACAACCAGTATCTTATCGTCAGAATTACAAAATGTGTATAGTCACCACAATTACCGAAAGTATCTACTCATCACAATTACAAAAGTTATCCACTCATACAATTACAAAATATATTTTGGTCACAATTACAACAAGTATCTACTCGTCACAACCACAACCAGTATCTTATCGTCAGAATTACAAAATGTGTATAGTCACCACAATTACCGAAAGTATCTACTCATCACAATTACAAAATATATTTTGGTCACAATTACAACAAGTATCTACTCGTCACAACCACAACCAGTATCTTATCGTCAGAATTACAAAAGGTGTATAGTCACCACAATTACCGAAAGTATCTACTCATCACAATTACAAAATATATTTTGGTCACAATTGCAACAAGTATCTACTCGTCACAACCACAACCAGTATCTTATCGTCAGAATTACAAAATGTGTATAGTCACCACAATTACCGAAAGTATCTACTCATCACAATTACAAAAGTTATCCACTCATACAATTACAAAATGTATTTTGGTCACAATTACAACAAGTATCTACTCGTCACAACCACAACCAGTATCTTATCGTCAGAATTACAAAATGTGTATAGTCACCACAATTACCGAAAGTATCTACTCATCACAATTACAAAAGTTATCCACTCATACAATTACAAAATGTATTTTGGTCACAATTACAACAAGTATCTACTCGTCACAACCACAACCAGTATCTTATCGTCAGAATTACAAAATGTGTATAGTCACCACAATTACCGAAAGTATCTACTCATCACAATTACAAAAGTTATCCACTCATACAATTACAAAATATATTTTGGTCACAATTACAACAAGTATCTACTCGTCACAACCACAACCAGTATCTTATCGTCAGAATTACAAAATGTGTATAGTCACCACAATTACCGAAAGTATCTACTCATCACAATTACAAAATATATTTTGGTCACAATTACAACAAGTATCTACTCGTCACAACCACAACCAGTATCTTATCGTCAGAATTACAAAAGGTGTATAGTCACCACAATTACCGAAAGTATCTACTCATCACAATTACAAAATGTATTTTGGTCACAATTACAACAAGTATCTACTCGTCACAACCACAACCAGTATCTTATCGTCAGAATTACAAAAGGTGTATAGTTACCACAATTACCGAAAGTATCTACTCATCACAATTACAAAAGTTATCCACTCATACAATTACAAAATATATTTTGGTCACAATTACAACAAGTATCTACTCGTCACAACCACAACCAGTATCTTATCGTCAGAATTACAAAAGGTGTATAGTCACCACAATTACCGAAAGTATCTACTCATCACAATTACAAAAGTTATCCACTCATACAATTACAAAATATATTTTGGTCACAATTACAACAAGTATCTACTCGTCACAACCACAACCAGTATCTTATCGTCAGAATTACAAAAGGTGTATAGTCACCACAATTACCGAAAGTATCTACTCATCACAATTACAAAAGTTATCCACTTATACAATTACAAAATATATTTTGGTCACAATTACAACAAGTATCTACTCGTCACAACCACAACCAGTATCTTATCGTCAGAATTACAAAATGTGTATAGTCACCACAATTACCGAAAGTATCTACTCATCACAATTACAAAATGTATTTTGGTCACAATTACAACAAGTATCTACTCGTCACAACCACAACCAGTATCTTATCGTCAGAATTACAAAATGTGTATATTCACCACAATTACCGAAAGTATCTACTCATCACAATTACAAAAGTTATCCACTTATACAATTACAAAATATATTTTGGTCACAATTACAACAAGTATCTACTCGTCACAACCACAACCAGTATCTTATCGTCAGAATTACAAAATGTGTATAGTCACCACAATTACCGAAAGTATCTACTCATCACAATTACAAAATGTATTTTGGTCACAATTACAACAAGTATCTACTCGTCACAACCACAACCAGTATCTTATCGTCAGAATTACAAAAGGTGTATAGTCACCACAATTACCGAAAGTATCTACTCATCACAATTACAAAAGTTATCCACTCATACAATTACAAAATGTATTTTGGTCACAATTACAACAAGTATCTACTCGTCACAACCACAACCAGTATCTTATCGTCAGAATTACAAAATGTGTATAGTCACCACAATTACCGAAAGTATCTACTCATCACAATTACAAAATATATTTTGGTCACAATTACAACAAGTATCTACTCGTCACAACCACAACCAGTATCTTATCGTCAGAATTACAAAAGGTGTATAGTCACCACAATTACCGAAAGTATCTACTCATCACAATTACAAAATATATTTTGGTCACAATTGCAACAAGTATCTACTCGTCACAACCACAACCAGTATCTTATCGTCAGAATTACAAAATGTGTATAGTCACCACAATTACCGAAAGTATCTACTCATCACAATTACAAAAGTTATCCACTCATACAATTACAAAATGTATTTTGGTCACAATTACAACAAGTATCTACTCGTCACAACCACAACCAGTATCTTATCGTCAGAATTACAAAATGTGTATAGTCACCACAATTACCGAAAGTATCTACTCATCACAATTACAAAAGTTATCCACTCATACAATTACAAAATGTATTTTGGTCACAATTACAACAAGTATCTACTCGTCACAACCACAACCAGTATCTTATCGTCAGAATTACAAAATGTGTATAGTCACCACAATTACCGAAAGTATCTACTCATCACAATTACAAAAGTTATCCACTCATACAATTACAAAATATATTTTGGTCACAATTACAACAAGTATCTACTCGTCACAACCACAACCAGTATCTTATCGTCAGAATTACAAAATGTGTATAGTCACCACAATTACCGAAAGTATCTACTCATCACAATTACAAAATATATTTTGGTCACAATTACAACAAGTATCTACTCGTCACAACCACAACCAGTATCTTATCGTCAGAATTACAAAAGGTGTATAGTCACCACAATTACCGAAAGTATCTACTCATCACAATTACAAAATGTATTTTGGTCACAATTACAACAAGTATCTACTCGTCACAACCACAACCAGTATCTTATCGTCAGAATTACAAAAGGTGTATAGTTACCACAATTACCGAAAGTATCTACTCATCACAATTACAAAAGTTATCCACTCATACAATTACAAAATATATTTTGGTCACAATTACAACAAGTATCTATTCGTCACAACCACAACCAGTATCTTATCGTCAGAATTACAAAAGGTGTACAGTCGCCACAATTACCGAAAGTATCTACTCATCACAATTACATAAGTTATCCACTCATACAATTACAAAATATATTTTGGTCACAATTACAACAAGTATCTACTCGTCACAACCACAACCAGTATCTTATCGTCAGAATTACAAAAGGTGTATAGTCACCACAATTACCGAAAGTATCTACTCATCACAATTACAAAAGTTATCCACTCATACAATTACAAAATGTATTTTGGTCACAATTACAACAAGTATCTACTCGTCACAACCACAACCAGTATCTTATCGTCAGAATTACAAAATGTGTATAGTCACCACAATTACCGAAAGTATCTACTCATCACAATTACAAAAGTTATCCACTCATACAATTACAAAATGTATTTTGGTCACAATTACAACAAGTATCTACTCGTCACAACCACAACCAGTATCTTATCGTCAGAATTACAAAATGTGTATAGTCACCACAATTACCGAAAGTATCTACTCATCACAATTACAAAAGTTATCCACTCATACAATTACAAAATATATTTTGGTCACAATTACAACAAGTATCTACTCGTCACAACCACAACCAGTATCTTATCGTCAGAATTACAAAATGTGTATAGTCACCACAATTACCGAAAGTATCTACTCATCACAATTACAAAATATATTTTGGTCACAATTACAACAAGTATCTACTCGTCACAACCACAACCAGTATCTTATCGTCAGAATTACAAAAGGTGTATAGTCACCACAATTACCGAAAGTATCTACTCATCACAATTACAAAATGTATTTTGGTCACAATTACAACAAGTATCTACTCGTCACAACCACAACCAGTATCTTATCGTCAGAATTACAAAAGGTGTATAGTTACCACAATTACCGAAAGTATCTACTCATCACAATTACAAAAGTTATCCACTCATACAATTACAAAATATATTTTGGTCACAATTACAACAAGTATCTATTCGTCACAACCACAACCAGTATCTTATCGTCAGAATTACAAAAGGTGTACAGTCGCCACAATTACCGAAAGTATCTACTCATCACAATTACATAAGTTATCCACTCATACAATTACAAAATATATTTACCCATCATAATTACAAAATGTATAAACAGTAATTACCTTTTACTAGGTACTTCATTACGTACTGGGTACCTTTACTAGTCTGATCACACGTAATTGTAATCATTTACTCAATTGTGTGGCGTAACTCATCACAATTACAAATGGTGCTACACCTCACGATTACAAAAGTTATAACAGAACATTGTAGCCTGTTGATTTCTTTTTTTTCCAAGGCTCAAGTGAAACAATATAGACATAATTAAAGATATAATTTCAGAAATCGTTTAGTTTCAAAATATAGGCTACAGCGCCATTTTTGCCCGCTCTGAAGTTCTGATAGATTTATCTGTTTCGTTTGAAGTGGTCAGGTGTTTAGTGCCTTTTTAATATTTCGGAAAACAACAAACCTCTAGACACTGACTGAGGGTTGTCGACCAGGTTTGCCAACGTTATAAACCTAAATTTATTTATCTTGCCTCCTTAGCCTTCACGAAGACGAGAGGTTTGCTTATCTTTTCATAAATAGCTTTTGCTCGATGGGATTTTAACAAAATTCATCTGTGTTCATAGTCAGAGAAATATCTTTTCAACTTTTCCAAGGTCCAGGACTGTACAACTCAGAAGACAGTTTCCATTTGGTTAGACTTCACTACCACTCTTAAGGCAAACTCCGCCACCACTCCTATCCAGGATTGATTTCTCTAAACGCGCATTTCTTTCACGAAACATCCTGGCTTTATTATTCAATGGGATAGAAAACTATCTGACTTAAACTTTGATTTCAAAATGGTGACTACAACATAGAGTGGAGTAATAATGAACTAAATAAAAAAATTAAACAATTGTATACTGAAATTTGTTAAACCGTTGAGTATATTGTTTGCATAACGCGAACATTGTCATATTAGGGCCAAGAAGACGTTAACTTTTCGAAAGTAGCTACATTGACCTTGATGAAATTCATAATAGTCTAATAATGCCATTTATAGCCTAACATTAGGATGGTTTAGCAAAGACAGGGTGGAGCAACCTGACTTCGGTCACGTGGTATTCATTGAAGGCAGTGTGGCCAATACTACACTTCAAGGGCAATTTGAGTTATAAAAATATTGTAATTTCAAGGTTTTAATATTTTTGTATAATGTAACAGACTTATCTATCCTGGGTCCGTCATGATGAACTAACAATCCACAACTAAAGAAGATATGATATACCTGGAATGCATTAGTTATCAACCCGCTAAGGACACCCCAAACCTCAGAGTTCATTCATGACCTGTCAGGGTTTATTTTGCCTTTGGTTTTTTAACCCTCTCTTTTCGCGGCACTTAACATTCTGTTTCATTTCGCTAGTTTCCGATTATCAATTGAAACATTTTTAAAACTTTTCCTACATGGATGCAGTAAAGAATGTTTTGTCACAGATAGTTTGCCAGGGTCGTAGCTAATACTCGGAAGGGTGTTTAAAAAATACTCAAAACATATTTCAAGAACAGGTTCTGATTCCGAGTCACTTGTCCGCTCAGACTGTTCCTGCTGTTTCTTTATATCAGCCAGCCAGTAGAAGTGGGTTTAGGAACCCCTAGGTTTTCGCCAGGGGTCATTTAGAATAAATGCGAGTAGGATGTGTTCAGAGATGTTTTTTGTGATAGGGCTGAGAATAAGGACGGGCTCTTTCGAATGCTGAAGGGACGTTTTTAAGGTTAGAAGAAGTTAGAGCTCAATCCTGTAGGATAGGTTTATTTCATCAACTGGAGGACTGGTATTTTCTTTTTATCTTGGTGTTTTTAAAACCTTTATCAATGACTTACAACAAAATATAACTAGCCTTGAAGAGTTACAGAGTTTCTTATAATCTAAGTACACAAAAATACACTTAATTGTGTTTACACTTGCAACTAACGCTTAACACTTGAGACATGATGAACAGGAAAATTGTACTTTCTTATGTGTGCTTATTTAAAATGTTAGTTTGTTTGTATGTAAAATGGTAAATGTTTTATTTAAAATGTAAATTGTTCTAACCCTATTCCCTCTATCAGATAGGAAGGCAATTCCATGGGGAATCAGTTCTGATCCATGGGAAATCAGTTCTGATAAATGGGGAATCAGTTCTGATCCATGGGGAATCAGTTCTGACCAATAGAGAATCAGTTCTGATCCATGGCGAATCGGTTCTGATCCATGGAAAATCAGTTCTGATCCATGGGGAATCAGTTCTGATCCTTGAGGAATCAGTTCTGATCCATGGGAAATCAGTTCTGATCCATGGGAAATCAGTTCTGATCCATGGGGAATCAGTTCTGATAAATGGGGAATCAGTTCTGATCCATGGGGAATCAGTTTTGACCCCTGAAGAATCAGTTCTGATCCATGGGGAATCAGTTCTGACCAATAGAGAATCAGTTCTGACCAATAGAGAATCAGTTCTGATCCATGGCGAATCGGTCCTGATCCATGGGAAATCAGTTCTGATCCATGGGGAATCAGTTCTGATCCTTGGGGGAATCAGTTCTGATCCATGGGGAATCCTTTTTGACCCCTGAAGAATCAGTTCTGATCCATGGGGAGTTCTGATTCATGGGGAATCTCCATCGTTGTAGCGCTACTAATCTCATGAGCAGGTTAGGATAGGTTAGGTGCCTCGCGAGAGGCTAATCACCAAGGAACCTGGACAGGTTTCGAAGGCCCAAAAACGGGTAAAAACAGTCTGTCATAAACAAAAATAATTAAATGCGTCCTAGCTGAAATATATTTAAAAATAATTTCAATTTTTTTATTGAAAAATAATTCTATATATGTTTTACAGTTTTATTATTGTGGCTTCTAAACAACACGTTACAGCCAGAATCGAGGATTTCGGGTCAATGGTGTCTCCTTTAACACCTCATGCGCTGCTTCGTGATCGTGGGGCATTCAATGCCACCGGAAACCTATTTATCATTGTTACAATTTTCTAACTTGTACAAAAACAAGATCACCTCTGTGCGGTTTCGAAACCAAGTTGACATTTAGTGTTGATAAAACTATGCTAATTGCTGTTGCAGCGTTTGACGGCGACAAGGGCTTTAATTATGCGCGTGAAACGTTTAGGCAGAAAAACAGTTCGCGTGCTTGTTTGTCTAGTCGTCTGTAATTTCAACAATTTTGTCACGTGTGACGAGCCCCCACGTGACTGGGGACAAGTGGCGGCCGCATATTGTGCATAATTTGTTTACACTCAGAGTGGTAGTAGATATTTCCTGAATGCTTGCACACTTTAATGACTCTATTAGCCGACTTGCAATATCTGGGTCGATGGATAATCAGGATTTGGTTGTTCACGTTGACTGTTGTTGCATGAAATCGCTCCAATCACAATAATCCTAACTAGAAGCATCAACCAAAGTCCCTAAAGTAAAACTTTAAAGGAGGAACATTTGCAGGGTTCTATACGGGATCTGCAATGAGCAAAGAGGACATGGAACCCAAAATGATCTGTAACTAACCTAGTTTTTCCAATGAACGGCTCAAAAGCACGGAAAGTGTTTAGATAGGCCAACATCCAGAGTAAATCAGCGCTTGTAGATTGGGTGCAGTAGTGTAACTACAATAATTTATTTTAATGGGCCCTAGAAAGTTAATTAATAAATAAAATTACTCTCAGCTCAAGGCATTAACCAGTCAGTCTATTAAGTTACTATATTCACAGATAAAGTATTAGAAATTAATATTTTTCCCTTGGATTGATAATGCACTATACAGAATGTATCCTTAATAACCTAAGAGTAATAAATAATAGTAATTGCTCTTGTGTGAAGAATATAAATTAATAAATATTCTTGTATTTGAATAACCTATGTTGTTTTAGATTATTAAGCAAGAAAAAATATTATATATATATATATATATATATATATATATATATATATATATATATATTATATTAAATATGGTGATATGTTTTCTTGTATATATTGTTAATAAATTTAAAATATTTCAAACACAAGAATACTTTTAATGCATATATTTATTCTTAAATATATTTATGAATATATTTATGAATAAATATATTCATTAAAAGTATTCTTGTGTTTGAAATATTTTAAATTTATTAATAATATATATATATATATATATATATATATATATATATATATATATACCTAATTTATATAGTATATATTAAGTGTATGTTATTATAATATATTTCCAATATATTGGAAATTAAATTTAAAAATTATCTAAACCTAACCTCCAAATAACCTCTAACTGAAGACGAAAACAGCTGTTAGCGATAATCTACCATCATGTTTTCAGAATAAAAAATATTAGCTTTTTCTGAAATTCAAATAACCTCTAACTGAAGTTGAAAACAGTTCTTAGCGTCAATCTACTGCCATTCGGAATAACAAATGTTATTTTTGAAATATTGGAAATTGCATGTAAAAATTTATTAAACCTGACCTCCAAATAACCTTTAACAGAAGACGAAAACAGCTGTTAGCGATAATCTACCATCATGTTTTCAGAATAAAAAATATTATTTTTTATATATTGGATATTGCATTTCAAAAGTTATTAAACCTGACCTCCAAATAACCTCTAACTGAAGACGAAAACCGTTTTTAACGTCAATCTACCACCATTCGGAATAACAAATGTTATTTTTGAAATATTGGAAATAGCATGTAAAAAGTTATTAAACCTGACCTCCAAATAACCTATAACTAAAGACAAAAACAGCTGTTAGCGTCAATCTACCACCATTCGGAATAAAAATGTTATTTTTGAAATATTTGAAATAGCATTTCAAAAGCATTTAAATCAAACCTCAAAATAACCTGTAAGTTGAAGGAGAAAACAGCTGTTACCGTTAACCTACTCCCATGTTTTCGGAATTCTTTAAGACAATTAGTTTATACGCTTTGTATAAACGTTACAGAAATTTAGAGAAGAAAATTGTTACTCATTTTCGTTAGAAATCCCAAGTATTGACGTCCCCTTCGCTAGATTTATTTCCATATAAAGTTCGTGATATGCTACGTCTTAACAAGTTACATTTTAAAATTGTTGAAAGACTTTTTGAGTGAAAATTTGCTATAAACATCTGAGTGATGACGGAATTTTCTTACAGAACATTTCCGAATATCTATAAATATCTGTGTTTAGTTTGCTGCTCAATAAATTAGAAATTCATCTGGAAAAAAACATAACGTCAGCTGGAAGAAGGTTTATGGGATAAAGAGAAAGACTTGCAATATGTCTGAAATTTGAAAAAGAAGTTTCTGCGAGGTAAATATTTCATAGGGAATGGATGACTGAACATGAGACAAATTCTACAATTTGCTTCTTTAACGGTTCCAGAAGACTGATAAAAGTGGTCGGAGGGAAATCCTACCTACACCACCAAAAAATACGTCAGTAAATTTTGAAAAATATCGTTATCTTAGATATTCACTATCATCGTACAGAAACGGATACAGCACTGATGTGTCCCGGGTGTGAGGGCTACTTCCTCTTCTTTTCTCAGAAACAGATATTTTATGTCACGTTACGGCACTGATACATCACTGTAATGAGCGACAGGACCTTGCAAACTATATGCCTACAATAAGCTTTTCCGTCCTACTGGCAATTGCTTGGCCCCAGAATTGCCACGTTTTCCCAAGCTATTGCTAAAACTGTTAAGCAACTACATAAATTAATCAGACGTAGACGATGCAGTAACAAATTACACCTGTTGCTTATCATTGCTGTAAACATAACCTCAAAGTTAGGTTGAACGCAGGTTGCATGGTCAGGTGATGAGGCAATTGTTGGCGAGCTTAATGTGTGTTGGCTTTCCACCGTCTAGTTTAAGGCAGTTGTTTTACTATAAGTTGAGTCAGTAAAGCGTGTCACTTATTGTTTCTTCGAGCTCAAGTGATGGAACACAGGTGACTAATCGAAAATGGTATCTACAATTTTGTTGTATTAAAAAAATCATAATTATGACAAATTTAGTCTTTAACTAACTAAATTACAAAATAGAGTTTTAAAAACCGTAGATCTAGGTGCAACTAGCATCCTCACCTGAAATTATGTCTCATAACCCACTGTCGTGAAGATAAGCGTGTATATGTAAGTCTATTGTTAAGAAGAAATCAGGAAGTAGTTTTCCATGAACCACACTGAAAAGCTTTCCCATTGCTGGGTCTAATTTGAAGAAGTTACATCTCTTCATCACTTTAGAGAGTAGGTTTATTTAGGGTAAAATACTCTATCCAAGCAAAAATGTCCTCTAAACTCAGTACCAGAGGATCATTAGGTTTTCCCCTATTCCTACGTCCATTCTACTTTTTCTTTTCCCTACTTTGATCTGTCATAGATTGATAATTCTTTATCATCATAATAGAATTAGATCTACTTCAGGTAAGCCACTCTGCCCACGCGAAGCCATAATTTCGTCTATTTTCATCACCTGCCGATCATCAAGTCTTTCCTCAGTAATGCCTTCTTCCTTTCATGAAAGTCCCCTTTTTTACCATACTTCTTCTTACCAGAGGGTGTACATGATGGACACCGTTTTATAGCCCCGATAGAGAGCTTTAGGTTTCCGAACCTAAACGCGTGAAGTCAGATACCCAGATACCATCTATCAGGAGGTCTCTTCCAATCCTTTCGTAAGCGACATTTCTCATCTTTGCAACGAAAGAAATACAAGTCCCGATTAAGGTGTGAGATCATCTCTAGGCAAGAAAATATGTCGTCGAGAAAAGTTCCATCCTTAAGTAGGCTACGCCTGGCCCTCCAGTCCCCTCCAGAAGGAACATTATTTCTCTTTCACCCTAAAAAATATGTGTTTAATAAAAATGGATGCTATCAGAGCTTTCTTGTAGTTTAAAGCTGATCAGCCAGTTATACTGTTATCGCTTTCGAAGGATTGCTAATTAGGTAAGTAGAATTACGATAGGGGCTCAGAAGTGAATGATAAAAATAAAACAATAAATGAAGCCCAAAAAAGAATAATGGCAGCTAATAGAGCATACTTCGCAAATATAAAGCTTTTTAAAAGTAGGCTATCGTCTCAAACCAATAAGGTAAGACTCTATAAAACCTTAATTCGGCCAGTCCTAACGTATGGAGCGGAGACGTGAACTTTAACCGCCGCGATGAAAAATCAGTTGACATTGTTTAAGCGTAAGCGTTTGAGGAATATTTATGGTCCGGGCCACGATGTACAAACAGATGCGTGGAAGCTTCGATCTAATGCCGAGTTGTACTCCTTATACAAAGATGCAAATGTGGTCCATTTTATTAAAACGCGACGTCTAGAATGGTTGGGTCACATCATAATAATGTTCACCAATAGAATGCCGAACAAACTTTTACATGGCAGTATGATTGGCATAAGAAGAGTTGGTCGACCAAGAAGACGATGGCTACAGGACCTTGAGGAAGATTTAAGGACACTCGGCGCTACAGCATGGAAACAGAAGGCTAAAGACAGAAGTACATGGCGGGACATTGTTAAGGAGACAAGGCCCACCCGGGCTGTAGCCCGGCGTAGAATGTATGTATGTAGGATTACGATAGGGGGTAAACCCCTGGTAGAGGATACAAGGGAGGAAATATGCCATCACCAGAGGAGGGTACCTTAAATGACTTTCTCTCTATCGCGGCCATAGAGAGTACACTCCCTTATGAGAAAAAGGATAAAGCATTAGGTAGGATTAAGAAAATACATCATGGTATTTAGTAATGGGAAAATTGTGACAACGCGAGAGCAGGGTCGTGCTTTCGGCTGCGTTGAAGAAATTAAACATAAATCGGTGACATGGTCATCTAAACTAGTCTGGATGAATAATCTAGCGTTTAGTGAGATTTTGAGTGAAATAGTTTAGTATTTACCTTTAGTAAATTAAAAATTCAGGCTATCTAACAAGGGCATATGGTCTACTGTAAATTTGTTAAAAAGAAGGGATGACATCTTATTAAATGAGAGATACACTCAATTAGGATAACTTAGTATACTACATTTCTGCTGAGAATTGTGCTCATGTCATTCGTAGCGTTCTTTCTGCACGGGTCCGTTTCGTATTTCCCCCGTCTAACAGAAAAAAATCGACGTTTTACTTTATAAGTTTTGTATCTTGAATTATTTATTTTAAAGCATTAAAAACGTTCCCCTCAAAACTCAAGTACAGCTGTTCTTTCCACCCAGCCACGCGTTTCTTCTCACTAACTCTGGGTTCATATAGTGTTTGATATATCGTATAAATTACAAATCGATTATTTGTACCGTAATCAGAATGGTGTCGGAAACATAACCTCACCATGAACAGTTGAAGGCTATGCGGTAGAGGAAGCAGATCCTCAATAGGTAATAAAATACACTTACCACCATTTACATCCAGTCCACCTGATCGCCTTGTATTTTTCCAGTAAAGCACATAATATCACCATTGGCATCTGTAACAGTAGCATACATTAGCCGTGTTTATAGAAAAACGTTCAGCTTGACCTTCAAATCTATAAATAAACGTTGTACACATATTGCATAAATTTTCTTATATTATTCATGGACAGTATAAAATGTTTTACATACAAAGTGTCACTTGGTTCTGTTTTGAAATGCGTCTCGAATGTCGTAAGACTTAATACCAAGGATTGATTGAAGGTAACGCTAGTGCAAGTACTGTACTTGCAGCTAACAATTTGTTGTGTGTGTGTGTGTGTGTGTGTGTGTGTGTGTGTATGTGTGTGTGTGTGTGTGTGTGTATGTGTGTGTGTGTGTGTGTGTGTGTGTGTGTGTGTGTGTGTGTGTGTGTGTGTGTGTGTGTGTGTGTGTGTGTGTGTGTGTGTGTGTGTGTGTGTGTGTGTGTGTGTGTCTGTGTGTGTGTGTGTGTCTGTGTGTGTGTGTGTGTGTGTGTGTGTGTGTGTGTGTGTGTGTGTGTGTGTGTGTGTCTGTGTGTGTGTGTCTGTGTCAGAGAGAGTGTGTGCACTCGCTCGTGCGTGTATGTATTGTATTTTTGTGAAACATAACTTTAGAAAGAGTAAACGTTTATAAAAACTTGTATTTAACAACCAAATGAATCCTTTACTATTATACTTTACATTTTTAAAATTCAATAACGTTTTAAAATTTACATATAAATTTATTTAAGTACGCGATTTAAATATACAGCATATGCCTTTTACAAATAACCTCTAGACAGCTGTTGTATGAAATCATGTTTGTGATAGCTAATGAGAAAAAAACAATCTTTAAATAACTTAATAACGACCAAATAAATCAAGTATTATCATACTTTTCATTTTTAACATGTACAAATTTAATTAAGTAGGTGATTTAAATAAATAGGTATTTTAAACATAACCTCTACATAAATTGGAAAACAGCTGTCGTATGAAATCATATGGTTGTTCAAGGTTTAGCTAACTGGAAAACAAAGTATTTTTAGCTTGTCCTTGTAACAACTAAACAAATCGTTATTATTATTATTATTATATATTGCTACTATTTTAATTACTATTACTTTGTTTTTAAAATTTATGACAAAAACTTTACATATAAATTTAATTTAGTAAATTATTTAAATTAGTAATCGTTTTTAACTTACCCTTTAAATAATTTGGAAAACTTCTTTTGTATGAAATCATATGATTGTTATAAATTGAATTTACAAGATATGAGAAAACTGTTCTAAACATAACCTCGTAGCAACCGAGGATGGAAATGTAGCTTCTACTAAAAAGAAGTGAAACCTCTTTGGGAAGGATCTGAGTTCGAACCAAGATGTTCTGTATTGTCGGTGTTGCTCAGGGTAGTGGAGATATTGAGGAAGTCGGATTCAAATCATTGAAATGTAAATGTTCCGTCATACACGAGAAGCTCCTGGTTACGAAAGACTAGGAAGGTGGAGATTTTGAAAAGGATTGAGACTAAAAACAGATATTATACCGAAAGTAAACAAAACGTTTGGACAAATCCATATCAGGATGGTGAGGAAAAAGACCGTCGGGCGGAAGAGGCTATCATGTATGAAGAATCTGAGGGATTGCAACTAATTGTAATAAACGTACGATAGGTATTGTAACAAAATATTATGATTGGCCAGCTTCGGAACGAAAATACACTGTTTCTCCCTTTGAACATTCTTGTATCACGAGGCGCGAGACAGCACATACAACCTTTTCGGTGTCCTGTAAATCCGTACCACTGAAAATCGGTCCTACTGAAATTCGGTCCCACTGGGGAATTTCTGAGAACAGCCAGGGCGAGTTATTTTGGGAATATCTACTAGTACCTGGCCTCACCTCCCCAAATTTGACGAAAGACTGAAAAAAACAGTAGAAAAGTAAGAAGAAGATGGTGATATCAGGGCTTGTATAAAAACTATCTCACACCTCCAAAAACTAGAGTAGTTTGTTGAACTCAAAACCAAAACCAAAATGAAAAAAAAATAAAATAAAATAAATAAATAAAAAAACAAATAAAATGTCAAATTAAAAAAAATTCACGATGCTTTAATCTGATTTTAAACACGCCTAAATGACAAAATACAACTTTTGACATTTAGCCAGCCCAAAGCCTGGATAAAGTGTGATGGGAATCGCTTTATTAATTTATTATATTATAAACATTTAATACAAAGTAAAAAACTGAAAAACTACGCATCGCTGGTTGTGCTGTCACTCATGGGGCAGGTAGCAAGTAGCCAATATTCATTGTTACGGCGAACTATAGAGTGGGACGGATTTTCACAAATTCCTTAGTGGGACCGATTTTCACTAGTACGGATTTACCATCACTCAACCTTTTCAAAAAGAAACTGACAAATACAAACTCTAAGGTATTTACAAATTACCTTGAAACGATTGTCCCAACTATTACATCGGCCAAACCCACAAGTCATTCTATACACGCTTCGAAGAACACATTACCCCTCCCCCCCAAAAAAACAAACAAACTATAAATCCAGCTACGCAAAACACCTAAAAAACCAACCAACACACACACACACACAGACAGACATACACACTAATTTAAATGTTCTACACACATTAAAAGAAAGTAAAAAACTAACAACCTTAGAAAAACAAGAAATCTACAAACACTACGCAACAGATAAAGAAAACGTATTACATGATCACACACACTTTGAATCCAACAGCCTTTCCTATTATATGACACACAACTCAAACAATCCACCCATTCCACAGTCATAAATCCATTCCCGTTAGAGCCTTTACTACTAACTAATGACGCCAGTAGAGGGTTACCTTCGTAAAAGGAACGAATGTTTTGAAACGCGTCAAGTAAGCAATTACGTATTCACTTAGTTAAGTATTTCTAAAATTAGTTTAAATGTAATAAAAGTGCGATAGGTTTTGTAAAAAAATATTCTGATTTGCCAGTTTCGGAACGAAAATGCAGTTTCGCCCCTTGAACGTTCTAGTATCACGAGGCACGAGCCTACCGTTTACCTTGCAGAGCCTGTGCCCGTCTTATCTTACGCCTATGCACGCGCAACTCGTTACGTCAATCACTCTGGATGAGTTCCGGCGTCAGAACAAATTGACGTAAGACCCTTTACTTGGAGCAAATATCATAAAACGAATTTAATTAGACATTTAGGTTTGTGTAGTAGGGCGTTGCGTTGACGTCACTTGACGCGATTTTCGGTGCCCGCTAATAGAAGCCGCGATACGTATGCACTGTCCTACAGGCTTCGCAAGGTTATGCAACAGCTGATAACTTTACACTCTTAACCAACTTCACGAAGTTAGACAGAAACAGATTTCGTAGTTTCTAGCTAACCGCAAACCTGACCGTACAGAGAGCTTTTCTACATCAACACATTTCTACATAACGAGCATTTAATAACAATGCCACAATCGATTCATTAGCCTAGTTGTGATTTCCTAACCTTTAATACAAGTTTTGTTCGTCTGTTTTCAGCTTTTTTTTCTTTGTTAGTCTTTTTACTTTTTTAAATTGTTTTTTGTAATCTCCATAATTTTGCTAATTAATCGATATACACGTCTACCCGAAGTAACAAACAGCTTAGGCTTCGTTAATGAAATGAAGGTTTCAAAACGCATCAGCATAGCAAGTAAATAGTTCACTTAGTTCTTTAAATAATTAATTATAATATTACTTTTGGTTTTAGCGGGTTACTTTTACATCGCTTCGTTCTTCCATTTTGCTTTTCGTATACTGTATTAAATTTGGTGTTCTTAGTATTTTCATGTATTGTTTTTTTAATATTTATTTTTGTTATACTTCATTACACTTTGTTCTCTTACACTTTTCATGTATTCAGTTTGGTGTGTTAGTCTCTTGATGAACTAGTTTTGTTCGTAATTTTATTGTAAGAGTCTTTTTGATATACGTTAACCATATTGCTTTATTTGTATTCAATTCTTACTATTTGTTCACACTTTCCCTATACGATATATATATATATATATATATATATATATATATATATATATATATAATACGTTTTCTTGTTTAATAATTTAAAACAACATAGGTTATTCAAATACAAGAATATTTATTAATTTATATCCAAAGCTTTTTGTTGGTAAACAGTACCAACATCATCAGGAATGAAAATTACAATCAATTACATTAACTACAATTACATCAATTGTAATTTTCATTCCTGAGGATGTTGGTACTGCTTACCACCGAAAAGCTTTGGATATAAATTAATAAATATTCTTGTATTTGAATAACCTATGTTGTTGAAAAAAAAAATATATACATATATATATATATATATATATATATATATATATATATATATACAAATTATTGAACTTAAGTGGGTAGACTACATTGAACAAGATATATATATATATATATATATATATATATATATATATATATATATATATATATATATATATATATATATATTAAATATGGTGATATGTTTTCTTGTAATATAGTTAATAAATTAAAAATATTTCATAAACAAGAATACTTTTAATGAATATATTTATTCAAAGCTTTTCGCCGATAAAATAGTATCAGCATCTTCAGGAAAATAATTATCTAATGATAATATAGATTAGATAATTATTTTCCTGAAGATGCTGATACTATTTTATCGGCGAAAAGCTTTGAATAAATATATTCATTAAAAGTATTCTTGTTTATGATATATATATATATATATATATATATATATATATATATATATATATGTATGTATGTATGTATGTATATATAGATATTATATACTATATATATATATATATATATATATATATATATATATATATATATATACATATATTATATAAAAACTACTTCTATTATATTATATAAAAGACTACTTAAAAAGTATTTTATTAGCGATTGAAAATTTGAACAAATATATATATATATATATATATATATATATATATATATATACATATATATATATATATATATATATATATATATATATATATATATATATATATATATATATTATACACTAGTAGTAGTAATGTACTTGTAATTATTTAATAAAAAGTAACTAAAATAAAATGTTTTTTGACCTTAATAGGAATTGACTTGAATTTTTTTTAAATAATTTTAGTCGTTAATTTTCTTTTGTCGATGTATTGGTTGTTTTTAAATGTTAACGTGTTATTACGTCAAACATCACATGTCGCTTTCACAGATAAAGAACTCCGGGACCGAGTGAACAAAAGCTATTTTAAAACCGCCATTGATGAACGGCCACGATGTAAAACATTTTGTTTCATTACAAAAGACAAATTAAGGTTAAAATACAATCTGACAGCGAGAGAAACAAAAGTTGAATTTATTCAAATAATGCTCGCTCGGGTCCGCTGGAAGACAATACCGGCTGAATATTAACATCCGACCGGTACACAATAACTCAACACACACTCCGTTCACTCCTTACCAATAGCGTCATTGCGACAACAAATTTCTTTAGAATAATAAATATAAACGGCACTGCCTCACCAAGGCCTTTCGCCAGATTTATGCTGCCATTGTTTGCCTAAATTATTCAATCGTCCGAAGGTTTCGCCAAATCTTGATTTTTCTTTAGACGCAGGAACCTATTTATTTATACAAAAAAAAACATGTATGAAGTATCGCCAACATATAAACACCCTTTTTTGGTACAGTAAGATTAAAAATTTAAAATTTTATTTAGTACAATTATATTTAACCCATAAACAAGTAAACCCGTGACCCATGAACAAGTAAACTGGTAACCCATAAACAATATAATCCTTGGTTATTTATACACAGCAGGTAAAGTGATCGTTAGGTTTCCAGCGACTCCTGGAAGTCACGATGTAAACAGGTGTATCGTGATAAATAATAAGGACTATGATGCAATAATCTTGTCAGACACAAGGCAATATCTAAATAGTTAATTTAGTTCAATATTTCCGTCGACGTTTCGGCCATTCACGATTTTTTTAAAGATTGAATCATAAAACAACAAAAACAAACAATGACAACATTGTCTTATGTTATTCGTCAGGACAGGGATTCATAACTATACACAAGACGTCATATTCATTTTGTTATTTCTGTAAGGTTTCACAAAAACTAACCTGTTAACTAGATCCAGATCATACATTTCATATTTTATGACGAAAAACACATTCATGTTGTTACAACCTAATATTTGATTACTAAATAATGCCGCGACCTTCAAATCTTCTTTGATCATAAAAACATAGGAGTAGTTCAAAGAACGGATAAAAACAGAAGAAGCGATCTAACTCAAGCACGAAGAACTTCGGCACTATTGTACTTCGATTTAAAGTAGAATAAGAATTGGTCTGTGGCAGGGTAGGGATGCGATGTTGTCAGTTCGAACGCAGTCAACTCGCCACTTCCAGCGACTGAAATTGCAGATCGAAGCAAGCTACAATCGAATCACTTTGTAAAAAATCGGGGTGTTGGATGGGCAGTGCCTAGAGGCGCTAGTGTGCATGCGCGTTAGGGCGACAGCTCTGAGCGACACTTCAGTTGGTCGCGAAAGCAGCCAGTGGTAGATCTATTCGTATCTTTCCAAAAACATTTGCTGGTGTTATGTTTTGATTTAGGTTTGGTGTTATCTTTTATGTTTTATAGTGCAAGTGTTTTTAGTTTCTTTAAAAAATAAATATAAAGAAACCTCGGGTAGTACCCGGGTTTTTCCTCTTGACGTCCGTAAATGAATCAACTCTGCCGAAAGTATATAGTCAGTCTAGTAGCGTCTCTACTTAGAATTTTCTCTTCCTCCTTCCTCTAGCACGCTGCCAAACCCCACCCTTCACCCCCACATGCCTGCGCGAGGCGATTTTTGTCAAAGTGATTCAACTGTACACCACTAATAAATCACTCCATCATAATTACGATGTCATTGAGCGACGAACGGAAATTTAACGTCGAATTGGCAACAAGGCTCACCCACACAGCAAGATGTGAATTTCCTATTCCCTCAAACGGCTGTAATCCCCACTCCCTCTGGTCGATTTCACTTACGCAGAATCATATTCTGTTTTAAATCAAACTATAGCCCTCTAGTGATCGTTATAAATCGATTTCATCAGATATCTACTCGTATGCCTTTTAAAAATTAATTAAACAGCAAGCTACATTATTGCACTTTTGTGTGTTATACCATATTTAGTTTGTTTTTGTCAAGAAATGTTCGCAATGTTCGACTTTGTGTTGGTTTTAACTCGCTTTCATCAGAGCTCTTTGATTAGCATAAGGACGAGCAATCTGAATCTGACTGCCAAAAAAGATAAGCCTCTATGATGCTAATGTAACTTGCTTCTATTTTAGACTGAAGGCTAACAAATCATTCACGGCCATCCAGCGGTTTGTATGCCGTGAAACGTGTGTCGGAAAGTAGGTCTACACTTTACAGAATTGTCATTACTTCCGTCACATTATAGTCATTTTAATGTTTGCTTTTTGTGGATGTGCAATCTACCATCCATTTACCTTTTCCGCCTCGCTATACCTCCATCTAATGAGTAGAGACCTCCCCAAATCCTCAAGGAAGGGAGATAAACAGTGTGTCCCTTTTTCAAGTAACCAATCCTATTTTTATTTTTAAAGGTATTGAATACTATCTATAGAAATCTACTACTTCTTCGTATGATTCGCAGTGAATTAACCTGAATGGAAAACAATATTCTGGACACAAATTGGAACACAAGAAGGTATGCCTGGAAGAAATATTTTGAATCGCAGATATATAGAGTAGGTTTATTACTTTAAAAGGGAAGCAGCTCAATTACCTTCGGAATGAAGCAGGTCCCATTACCTTCGGAGTGAATCAACTCCTTACCTTCGGAGTGAAGCAGCTCCATTACCTTTGGAATGAAGCAGCTGCATTACCTTCGGAGTGAAGCAGCTCCACTACCTTCGGAGAGAAGCAGTTTCATTACCTAGCTTCATTATCTTCGGAGTGTTGTAGCTCCATTGAAGTGGGAGTGGAGCAGCTCCATTGCTTTCGAAGTGGACTAGTTACATTAATTTCGGAGTAAAGCAACTTCATTGCCTTAGGAGTGAAGCAGCTCCATTACCTTCCGGAGTGAAGCAGCTCCATTACCTTCGGAGTGAAGCAGCTTCATTACCTTCGGAGTGAAGCAGCTCCATTACCTTTGGAGTGAAGCAGCTCCATTACCTTCGAAGTGAAGCAGCTCCATTACCTTCAGAGTGAAGCAGCTCCAATACCTTTGGAATGAAGCAGCTTCATTACCTTCGGAGTGTAGCAGCTCCATTACTTTCGGAGTGAAGCAGCTCCACTACCTTCGGAGAGAAGCAGTTTCATTACCTAGCTTCATTACCTTCGGAGTGTTGTAGTTCCATTGAAGTGGGAGTGGAGCAGCTCCATTGCCTTCGAAGTGGACTAGTTACATTACCTTCGGAGTGAAGCAACTTCATTGCCTTAGGAGTGAAGCAGCTTCATTACCTTCGAAGTGGACTAGTTACATTACCTTCGGAGTGAAGCAACTTCATTGCCTTAGGAGTGAAGCAGCTTCATTACCTTCGGAATGAAGCAGCACCATTACCTTCGGAGTGAAGCAGCTCCATTACCTTCGGAATGAAGCAGCTCCATTACCTTCGGAGTGAAGCAGCTCCATTACCTTCGGAGTGAAGCAGCTTCATTACCTTCGGAATGAAGCAGCTCCATTACCTTCGGAGTGAAGCAGCTCCATTACTTTCAGAGTGAAGCAGCTCCATTACCTTCGGAGTGAAGCAGCTCCATTACCTTCGGAGAGAAGCAGTTTCATTACCTAGCTTCATTATCTTCGGAGTGTAGCAGCTCCATTACTTTCGGAGTGAAGCAGCTCCACTACCTTCGGAGAGAAGCAGCTCCATTACCTTCGGAGTGAAGCAGCTCCATTACCTTCGGAGTGAAGCAGCCCCATTACCTTCGGAGTGAAGCAGCTCCATTACCTTCGGAGTGAAGCAGCTCCATTACCTTCGGAGTGAAGCAACTCCATTACCTTCGGAGTGAAGCAGCTCCATTACCTTTGGAATGAAACAGCTGCATTACATTTGGAATAAAGCAGCTCCATTACCTTTGGAATGAAGCAGCTCCATTACCTTAGGAGTGAAGCAGCTCCATTACCTTCGGAGTGAAGCAGCTCCATTACCTTTGGAGAGAAGCAGTTTCATTACCTAGCTTCATTATCTTCGGAGTGTAGCAGCTCCATTACTTTCGGAGTGAAGCAGCTCCACTACCTTCGGAGAGAAGCAGTTTCATTACCTAGCTTCATTACCTTCGGAGTGTTGTAGCTCCATTGAAGTGGGAGTGGAGCAGCTCCATTGCCTTCGAAGTGGACTAGTTACATTACCTTCGGAGTGAAGCAACGTCATTGCCTTAGGAGTGAAGCAGCTTCATTACCTTCGGAGAGAAGCAGCTCCACTACCTTCGGAGAGAAGCAGTTTCATTACCTAGCTTCATTACCTTCAGAGTGTTGTAGCTCCATTGAAGTGGGAGTGGAGCAGCTCCATTGCCTTCGAAGTGGACTAGTTACATTACCTTCGTAGTGAAGCAACGTCATTGCCTTAGGAGTGAAGCAGCTTCATTACCTTCGGAGAGAAGCAGCTCCACTACCTTCGGAGAGAAGCAGTTTCATTACCTAGCTTCATTACCTTCAGAGTGTTGTAGCTCCATTGAAGTGGGAGTGGAGCAGCTCCATTGCCTTCGAAGTGGACTAGTTACATTACCTTCGGAGTGAAGCAACGTCATTGCCTTAGGAGTGAAGCAGCTCATTACTTTGTGTGAAGGAGCTTCATCACCTTGGGTGAAATGTTGAAATAATTGAAATCACGTTAAACATGGATTTTGCAAATAGTGGAAAATAAATATTAAAGAAGTAATAAGAACGAAGAATGGCAAATAATAGGGCTTTTCACAAGAAGGAAAGGGCGTTGATAGACAATTCTGACGTACTGACGAACTCGGTAATGAAAGAAACATTAAACTGTAGAAACGAAGAATTGTAAAAACCAACTAATTATATTCTGTGGCTAGAAAAAAGTAGAAGATAAATGAGAGAAAAATATGTAGAAAAAATGAAATAAACCTTTGAGAAATAAACATTTCTCAATGTTCAGGCTACTAAATAAATATTGTCCACAAGTTTGTTCGCGATAAAAACATTTGATTATTCAAATATTGCCGCAATTTAAAAACTTTTTATTTACTCCAGTTTTCCATCGTGTTTGATTGTTTATTGGTTTGTTTTGTACTACTTTCCTTCAGAGTGTTTTTATTCAACCATAAAACATGCCGATTTACCCTCAAGATTTTTACGACGGTTACACCAAACTGAAATAAATTTGCCCGATAACTTCGCTTCTAAAGTGACGGTTTGATCAGCTGTAAGTCTCTTCACGAGGCGTAGTTATTCATGCGTATTGGGAAAACTGTAAACTTTTCGTTTAAACTTCAGGACCGCTGGCTGAAAACGATTCTATTCATAGCGTATCCTTTATGCCTGTTGGGCTAATAAATATTTTTTAAATAATAAAACCGAATAACAGTAAACATCTAATAATAAGAACCGAGTAAACAGCTACAATTGTGAAAATTGTAGCGTAAAACGGCTTTATTTTAGGGACGTAATATACCCACAAACAAAAACCTTTGGTAAAATTATTATAAAGGATTTCCATTGTTAGAATGCAGGCGTCTTCACGCCTTAAGTCTACCGATGCATAGTCAGGTACTGCACAGTGTAACTGATATGCTAACACGTTCACATCAATGCTGGCTTCTGAGAATGTTTGCTACATCCACTTTAACAGCTGATCCAAGCTGCTTCAACAATTGCACAAGCCCATGCAGCACTTCTTTCTTATCGTGTTAACATGAGACAAGTTACGTCTGATTTGGTAAGTAATACCAAAAGCTAGTAACAATAAAATGATAAAAAAACAAATAGTATAAAGAAACAAACAAAATTTAAAGTTAATTCCCACTTAGGTTGACAAAGAGAAATTTTATTTTAGTTACCTTTTTTTTAATAATTACAATTAATATATATACAATAACATAGCCTATGCTGTGTTAGAACTTTCTGTTCTGGTAGAACAGGTATTCTACTACATAACCTAAAACACCAAATCAGCTGTTTTAACAGTGTTATCACTTATTATAAGCTAAATGGGATAAAATAATTATATAGCAGCTTGGGAGCTTTGTGAAACATTTTTCTCTCACACAAAACTAAAATAGTTCATACAATTTAATTAATGAATCAATATTTTTTAAAAACTTTATTAAAATCAATTTTCATCCCCTACAAGCTTTTAAAAATGTATTTGAACTTGGTTGGATGAATAAAAACTTATTTGATTAACGATTGAAAATTTGAACAATATATATATATATATATATATATATATATATATATATATATATATATGCTGATACGTATTCCTTCACGGATGGAAAAATATGATGAATAGTTACTATCTGGAGTACATCCGTTCATTCTGCAGTCCATAAATTCGCAGTTCCGACGTTCCGCTAGAATCTCATCCAGCATTGACGAGGTGTTGAGTTCACCTCGTCAATGCTGGATGAGATTCTAACGAAACGTCGGAACTGCGAATTTATGGACTGCAGAATGAACGGATGTACTCAAGATAGTAACTATTCATTATATATATATATATATATATATATATATATATATATATATATATATATATATATATATAAATAGAGAGAAAGAGAGAGAGGAAGTGTGCCAACGTGGAATACCATTTTGTTACATATATATTTTTTTCACTTTTGGAAATTTAAGGATTTTTGGATTTTTGCAATAAATAGCAATATGTTTTTTAACATTTAGCAACTTCATTTTATTTATTTTTTAAAAATATGTTGCAATAAAATTAATTTTACAAAATTAGGATTTTACAAAAAGTGTACCTAAAGTGGAATACCATGGAGATTTTTACATTTACATACGAAATTACATTATTTACAAAAATCACAAACATACAACTCCAGAACATTCAGCATGACTTCATTGTATACATTCATTTACCAATTTCTGGAGTGATACCAAATTTATTTAAAAAAATATCGTACTATTAATCTTTGGGAGCGTATTCCACTTTAGACGTACTTTCTCTCTCTCTCTCTCTCTCTCTCTCTCTCTCTCTCTCTCTCTCTCTCTGTCTCTCTCTGTCTGTCTGTCTCTCTCTCTCTGTCTGTCTGTCTGTCTGTCTGTCTGTCTCTCTCTCTCTCTCTCTCTCTCTCTCTCTCTCTCTCTCTCTATATATATATATATATATATATATATATATATATATATATATATATATATATATATATATATATATATACATATATATATACATATATATATTCTTTTTTAAGGAGAGTGTGAACTAATAAGACTTGAAAAATACTGTGATGTGTCAATGATGCTACAAACGCCACTAAAATCACCGATGTTGGCGTCACAGCCGTTGAAAATGAAAACCTTTTAATAAGCCAATGGATTTTCTATTGTGTGATTTTGTGTTGATTTTATATTCAATCTTGTACTCGTGTAGGTTTTATTTTAAACATAATTCTAGCGGAATATGTAGTAAAGTTAGTTTGCACAAACTAACTATAGTGTATGATGTAACCTGTCTTCTGACTGGTGAGGCGGTTACCTGAATTGACCCGGACGTGCCTTAGCGCTTGCAACCGGCCGCAGCAATTTTTTAAAAATAGTTATGTACTATAATCCCCAAAGTAAATTACTTTACTTACCCTAATCCTAATATTCTAAATGTTTATTGCATATTTGATAAGTACGTAAAATACTAGTAGAACGATAACAAACACGACATAATTGATTGTTATAAAAGTCTAGACTATTAACGCATATAAACTCTATGTCTTTATTGTGTGTTTTCACCATATTATGTTGTGTTTGGTGATACAAATTTGCTTGCGATTCAGTTGCAGTAGCAAGGAGAGCACGTTTAGCCCAGACCAGGTAGCCGAGCGGACAGAAGACAGGTAACATCATTCAGACTATAAAACTGAACGTTACAGCACAAAATGAACAATAGTTAAGAGACCAGATTTCTAGATCAAAACGAGACAGTACTATCTGGGAGTTTTGAGGTATGAAATTAATATCCCCAGTAAAGTGGTGTGTTCGTGGAGATAGCCATGGAATCTTTTTGAAATTACAGAGTAAAAAATCAAGCTTTAAAAAGTTTTTATACGTTATTAAAATGAACAGTCATTAATGATCCGCACGTTTTCCCAGTCTAGAATATTAGACAAATATGTAGGTAGTGAATTAATAAAACCAACATATTTGTACAGTAAAAATAAATGTAATTTTATTTAGTTGGTATTGTGGATTTCTTCAATAGTTAAAATGAAATAATTTTTGGACACTTTGTTAAAGATTAAAAAAAAACCTTGATCAAGTATAAAAATAGAACAATTGGTATGTCAGTTACTATTTTGCCAAAACGGGACAGATTAGCATCCCCAGGAGGATAGTCGGTACAACTGGACACATGTCTAAATTACGGGAGTAACCTGTTAAAAACGGGACTTCTGGTAGTCTTAACAATAATCCACATTTCTGGCATTAAGATATCTTCAGTTATTATTAATAAATTACACCACAAGGTCCACCGTCCGAAGGACAGCCAGAGTTGAATCGAAATACAACATTATTGGTAAACTTAGGTTGTAGTAAAGTGTACATTAATCAAAGGCAGGTGTTAAATTAAAGTAGTACAAATTAACGTGAGACACGTTTATTATTAAAGTATAAATTAACTGGGACGACGGGTTGAAATATAACTTCACAGGAATCACGGGTTAAAAAGTAAGAATTAACGGGAGACAAGAATTGGAATTAACGAAAAGCACGGGTTGAAATTACGTACACGTTAACGGAATGCCTAGGATGAAATCAGGCCTATGTACACATTGAGAGTAGGGGAGTTTGATATTAAGTAAAGATTAACGGAAAGCACAAGTTGTAAGGTTACATAGACATTAACGATTATTGAAATTAAGTACAAATTAACGGGGAGAACGGGTTGAAAATAAGCTCAAACTAACAAAATACAGGAATCGCAATTAAGAACAAATTAACGGTAAGCGTGGGAATAAATTACGAACACATTAACGGGAGGCAACTATTGAAATTGAATATAAATTACTTGAAAATTGGTTGAAATTAACATTGGTACAAATGAACTTGAACAAGTTCAAATTAATGAGTAACAAGAATTGAGGTCAAGTACATATTAACCGGAAGTGAGTGACAAGAATTCAGTTCAAGTACAAATTAACCGGAAGTCAGTGACAAGAATTGAGGTCAAGTACAAATTAACGGGAGGCGAATGACAAGAATTGAGGTTAAGTACAAATTAACGGGAGGCGAATGATAAGAATTGAGGTCAAGTACAAATTAACAGGAAGTGAATTATAAGAATTGAGGTTAAGTACAAATTAAAGGGAATTGAATGACAAGAATTAAGGTCAAGTACAAATTAACGGGAAGTGAATGACAAGAATTGAGGTCAAGTAGTAATTAACGGGAAGCACCGGTTAAAATGAAGTTTAAAATGCCGAAAAGGCAATGGGTTAAACTGAAATAATACAACTTAACGAGAAGCGCAGGTTAAATGTTTAAAAACACATGTTGATTTGTAGAATAACTTAATAGGTTGATTAGCTACTTTCGTTACATAAATATTAACATCGATCCATTAAATTTTTTATTGTTTTAATACAACAAACTAAGTTTATCTTCCGTCATTTCTATTTCTATAATTAGTGCTTCATAGATTGCTTTTCTCAATTTTTCGCGTAACTTACCGCCGATAAAACAGCTGTTTCAACAGTCCTGTGTACCAGCAACCGCGCCATCTGCCACAAGGGAGGGAAACAATCCCGTACCTAATTCTAATATCTATATACAAATGCTATGTTTCTTTCTCAAAACTCAAAACTCTTTGCAACGATTCAGCTCAAATTTTGAAACGACGTAGAATCAGCTCCGAAGACGGTTTTTATCTATTCTCTCGCCATACTAGCTTACGACTACCACAGCCACATGTGAAACATCACCTGTTCCCAAATGCATTGTTTAATAATAAAAACAAACTTATCCACATACATCCCATTCAGATACTTATGCAATCTAAATTAAATATTCGCCTAATCAAGCTACTTGATCATGTCGTGATCGCCTTGCGCCGTTTGGTTATCTTCAGGCACGTGTCCAATCAAGAATTCCCAAATTAACGCGTGAACATGAGGGCATTTATGATCGCATTATACAAATGATGAATGACGGAGTTGGGGAGGACTTCTTTTTGGATGCGTCGGGAGGAACTGGGAAATCGCGCAACGGTTCGATCAAAACATTACACGATCTCTTAGTTCTGTATTGCCTAAGCCTGTGAAGTATTGCAAAATTAAACTGCTACGAAACATATGCTTCGTTTTTGAATAAATGATAAACCGGTTTAATATCGAGTAAAAAGTTAATATATTTAGTGCTAAGTTTCGGCAATTAATTTGTTGCCCTTATCTAGTCTTTGTAATGTAAAATTGTTTTCAGGCTTATTAGTTGCCGAAACGTTGCACTAAATAAGTAAACTTTTGACTCGATATTCCACCGGTTTATCATTTATTCAATAATTATCTCGAGTGCTCAAATAAACATTGATATGCTTCGTTTGGTTTCTCATTTCTCATCATTGCAAACACAATGTTCCAGAGGCGACCGTGTCAGGGTACAGCTAGTGTTTTATAAAATTAACGTAAAAAAATTATATTAATTACATTTCCAAAATTGCAGAAAATACAATTGTAGACGTTAATTACGGTTTAAGAACACTAATTAAATACATTTATTAATTATGATAAGGTGTACACTCATAAGATTTTGTTAAATAAAAACACAGTTGACGCATGAGTCAAAGAACCTTATTTATTAAGAATCTGGCAACGTTTCGACCACTAAATTCAACGTTTCGTCCTCATTCAGGCCTACTAGTATAATAGACAGAATTACGTCATCAACTTAAAGCAACTGTGGCGTAAATGTTTATATTAATTAAAACAACCTCTCACCACAAATTCAACAAATTTTATTTTAACCTTATGTACATTTCGACTACAAAGTAATCATCTTCAGAGGTATTTTTACAAATAACTGTTATTTGTAAAAATACCTCTGAAGATGATTACTTTGTAGTCGAAATGTACATAAGGTTAAAAAAAAATTTGTTGAATTTGTGGTGAGAGGTTGTTTTAATTAATATAAGAATTACGTCATAATAATTCACCACAAAATTAACATAAAATCAAAAACATTACAGAGTTATAATACAAATAAATAAATTATGGAGTAGATGTTATTTCTGTCTATTATACTTGTAGGCCTGAATAAGGAGACAATTTAGCGATCGAAAGGTTGTCAGATTCTTAATAAATACGGTTCTTTCACTCACGCATCAACTGTGTTTTAATTTATTAATTATGTTTTAGAAATCAATATAAATTTTAATAAATACACAAAACTACCATCCGAGGATTCGTTGTTTTACTTTGCAACTGAAAGATTAAAAACATAATTTTGTCGTTAGAGAGTAATTTATTTAATTTAATACACGTTCTAATAATTGTTTAAACTTGCTAATTTATAAACAATCTTAAAAAGTGTTTTTTGTATTCTCCATTTGAATTAAGCATTTTCCAAGGGGCTGACGTTTCGCCCGACTGGAAGTAACCCTTCTCACTGAGCAAACACATTTGTACACTTGTCGTCGGGTGAAACGTCCGTAGGCCATTACGTCTACTGACCATTACGTACGATCCTTTACGATAAAATGTATTTCCATCGTGAAGAAACTGGAAATCAACATTTCATACTGGTAGTCTTTACGCGAGCTTCTGTTTTATTCTGCTTTAGGTTTATAAATTTCCAATTGTCGAACGGAACGCATGGGACAGATGTGAAACAAATTTTGGGCCGTGTAGCAGTTTAAGTTAAGTAGAAACACGTAGACTTTCTTGAAAGTGTCAGACTTCATTGAGTGTCAGCCTGTGTTATCATATCATGAGACAATCACGCTGTCAGAGAAACACTAACAGGTCTACATCAGTTTACATCACAATGCACAATATTTGCTACTAATGATTTGAGACCGAACAGTGAAAATAGATAATTTAATTTTTTGTTATACAATAAAACATTTACACACCTGTGCGTTGGAAATTGTTAAATAAATTCAAATTAAAAATACATCTACATTCTTATTTATTAAGAACGTGTAATATTTACTAATTTTTATTAATTACTACAGCTTTACTTATAAAATATTTTACTATTTTTATTTTTATAAAATTTATTAATACCACAATTTGCGTCTTAATTTGTGTATTTTGTATTATGCAGAACCGCTATCTGCGAAAAAAAGTAGAAAATATTCACAAACTGAAAACTCTTCTTGATAGAATAAAACCATGAGTTCCCCAAACTTGGGAACGCTCCCCCATTTGGGGGGGGCATGGAGGTATGTGAAAATAAAATTAAATATTTATAATTTAAATAAATGAAACCTCTATAATAAATACACAAAAACCTCTTAACCACAAGCTTTCTTTAATTTACCCTAATGTACATTTCAGTCTTTGTATGTTATCCCTCTGAGGATGGTTACTTTGTAACTGAAATGTACATTAGGGTAAATTAAAGAAAGTTTGTGGTTAAGAGGTTTTTGTGTATTTATTATTAAATTTAACCACAGTATATTCCTAATAAATAGAAAACTCTGTACTTCAAATGACTTTTTCTTTTATTTAAAACATAGGTATTTTTATTGTAAATTACGTCTAAGGATATTACTATGCAATTGGTATGTACATAAAGTTTTAAATAAAAGAAAAAGTCATTTGTAGTATAGAGTTTTCATTTATTGAAATTAAACATCACGCCACAGTTGTTTTATACAGTTATAAATTAAATATATTTAATATTATAGGAAAAAACTTAATGTTGTTAATAACTTGGATTGTGCCTTTACTAAAATACTACCTCAAGTAAGCATGCTAGTGTAATAAATGCAGTCTAAAGTATCTCACTAACAGATTTGTCTCTTATCATCTACCTTGCAAAATAAAATTTTTACTTGAAATGTTATATCATGTTTCTTGTGAAAGTATGTATAAATAAATTGTTTTCAATATATATATATATATATATATATATATATATATATATATATATATATATATATATATATAATATTTGATTCTTTTGCATATGCCCATACTATTTACAGTGTGAAATGGAGGGGGGCGTAAGAGGATTTCATCTCAAAAGGAGGGTACGTGAATAAAAAAGTTTGACAATGCCTGGTTTAAACAAACTCGACTATTGACTATGAATTTAATTAATTTTTTTAAATACTGAAAAATGAATTAATTTACTGAAAGATGAAATTAATATACTGAAAATACTGAAAGATGAATTAATATATATATGTATATATATATATATATATATATATATATATATATATATATATATATATGTTGTGGTTATTTGAATCTTTTGTTTTATGCCAGAGAGAAAGAGAGAGAGAGAGAGAGAGAGGAAGATAGTGGAAAAGAGAAAGAAGAGGTGGGGAGGGAGTAGAGAGAGATGTGGAAGAAGAGATAGAGAGAAAGATATAAAAAAAAAGAAAATAGAGATGAAACCTATAAGGGAATTGGAGAGGGTGGAGGAGAATACGAGGCAGAGAGGGAAAGAGAAATGGAATAGAAAAGAGAGGGGAGAGGTAGAGTGAAGTAGAACGAGAGGGGAAAGTAGAAAAGTGAGAACAAGAGTGAGGGAGAGAACATAAGGATTGAGTTGTGGAAGAGAAGGAGGGAGTTGTGCTGTAGAGGGAGGGAGAAATTAGAAAGAGAAGAGACCTAGAGAGGCTAAATGAGAAATGGAGAAGAATAGAGGAAGGTAAAGGTGAGGAGGAGTGATAAAATGGTTTGGGAACGCCTGGTTTAAATGAACTCAACTATTGAGCAATAATTTAATTTATTTTTTTTTATACTGCAAGGTGAATTAATTTACTGTAGCATAATATTCAAAGAAAAATCATATATATGTTGTCGTAATTTCAATCTTGTGTTTTATACCAGAGAGAAAGAGAAAGAGAGAGAGAGACAGACAGAGTGGAAAAGAAAAAAAAAGAGAGGTAGGGGAGTAGAGAGAGATATGGAAGAAGAGAGGGAGAGAAAGATATAAAAAGGAGAAAATAGAGAGAAATCTATAAAAGAATTGAAGAGGGTGGAAGAGAATACGAGGCAGAGAGGGATTAAATAGAAAAGAAAAGGGAGAGGTAGAGAGAAATAGAACGAGTGGGGAAAGTAGAAAAGTGAGAACAAGAATGAGGGAGGGACGAAAAGGAGGGAGTTGTGGAAGAGAACTGTAGAGGGGGGGGAGAATTAGAAATAAAAGAGACCTAGAGAAATGAGAAATGGAGAAGAATAGAGGAGGGTAAAGGTGAGGAAGTTGCACATTTTGTTGCTTCGTTGATTAAGACGAACATTTCGATAAATAAAAACGGCCATCCTTCATCGCGCACACATTAACAAAACGAATAGAAGCTCAATAATTAATCGAGGCGCGAAATTTTGGCAAACCCCCGAAACGTCTACATAACTAACCCGAAGTTGTAAACTGTGTTTTGAGAACAGACAACTCGTGGGTCCGAAACATGTCGAGTCCCGGTTTTAAATTTGGGAATGACGTCCGTAAAACGGGTTTACAACTTAATGCAAGATAACAAGAGCTGTTTAAGCAATCCAACGCGCCCACGTTCAGCTCTCAAGGTAACGACTGTACCGGGTGTGAAATGTCGATAAAACTACCGGCTATCGGTAATCGTGTGCTCTCCTTATCGATACCGACGCCGAATCACAACTTAATGTTAAGTAAGCAGTAAACAATATATTGTTTGTAACTGTAAATACCAGCTATTGTGGGGTAAAACTACTCTGTTGTCATAGTAACAGGGTAGCACAATAGGTACAACGGTACTTCTCAAAGCTCAGTGATTTTTATTCAATCATAAAACTCTTTTCGATTCATAAACTTTGCATCTGACGGATCTTGCCCTATCTTACTTCCCGTAAGTCCAGTTTTAAATGTAAATATAAATATAACACACTTATATAGTACCAACCTTCTCTGCTAGAGAGCACTGGTTGATAACTTGGCTTTTTTTGTTTCAAGCGATGATCTGTTATCGCTCAAGAGGAATATACAAGCAAATCGTTGCTGAAAGCGATTAAGGTTCTCTGAGACGTGGGAGACAATAATGGTCTAAGAGTTACAGCAGCATTCATGGTGTAGAAAATTCTACAACTGTAGGATTAACTACGATCTGGACAAGCGAGTATTAAAATACATCTGAAATGCGTTAAACTGGAAGAAGAAAACACCACAAGGGAAGGTAGAAGTTGTTTTTTTTTTAAAGTAACAGCATAACAACATAAGTACTCTAAAAAATGGTAGTAATGTAAGTACAAGAAGTAATATATGGTAAGTATGTGTATTTGGAATTATGTAGAGTGGAGTGAAGTGAGAAATAATTTTAACTTGAAATGATAAATGGTATTTGTAGAAAAAAGGAAAGTGTGTCACCTCCTCTCTTTGAGGTTATTAAGAGGTGTACAGTAAACTGGTCCCTCCAGTAATCCAGCGTTTTCTTCAAGGGCGGAAGAGGTAAACTAATCAATATATAAACATAGCGTATATTTTTCTCTACATCTCGATGTCAGTGATTGAGTGACCTTCACGCCGTTCGGTTCTAGCTCGTGATGTACAAAAGATTTCAAGCCGTATGTCGTTGAAGTAGCTATGTACTGTTATTGAACTGCAAGTAAACAATGTCGTTGCAGTGTAAACGAAAACATATTTTAATTTCTGATATTACCGTTAGAAATAAGGTAGTCTTTAATTGTAAAGTACATACCACTTCATTCTCGTTTTATCATTTCAAGTACAATACTGGACTATTTTCTTGTGTCATCTTTTTTTTTTTAACAATACATATAAATACTGTTCAATACACATTGTGTTTTTAGTGGAACCTTCAGTAATCCGGCGTTTTCAGCAATCCACCAGTACCCCAGCGTTAAATCTGCCGGATTAGTGAGATTTTACTGAATGTTATTTTGTAAGAAGAAGGATAAAGATGAGTATACGCTAAAAAAAAAGGCATAATGATAATAATATTTATTACCATCCTGGCACTGCGAATAGGAGAAAATTAAGACATGACATGGGTACCTGCTATTATTCTGGTGAAGAGAGGTCTACATCCGCTATTCGGAAATGCATTGCACTCAGGACGTCTAAAAGAATATTGAGGGGAGAATAAACGAGTAAAGATTAACCACAAGCGGTGACAGGAAACAACAGATAATAAGGTAACCTTTTATTGTAAAGTACATACCACTTCATTCTCGTTTTATCATTTCAAGTGCAGTACAAGACTATTTTCTTATGTCATCTTCATTTTTGAACAATATACATAAATATGATTCAAAATACATTGTGTTTTCAGTGGACCCTTCAGTAGTCCGGCGTTTCCAGTAATCCGGCAGTATAATATCTGCCGCATTAGCGAGAGTTTACTGAATATTCCTTCGTAAGAAGAAGGATAAAGATGAGTATAGGCTAAAAAAGGGCATAATGATAATAATCTATTACCATCCTGATACTGCGAATAGGAGAAAATTAAGGCATGACATGTGTAGAGTCGCTCATGTAAAGTGTACCTGCTCTTATTCTGGTGAAGAGAAGTCTACATCCGCTACTCGGAAATTCATTGCACTCAGGACGTCTAAGAAAATATTGAGGGGAGAATAAACGAGTAAAGATTAACCACAAGCGGTGACAGGAAACGACAGATCGAGGCGGAGGGGACAAAGCGTAGAGACCTGTCTCCCCGTAATACCGATGAAGTTTTTAACGCTGCAATCCTGAATAAACAATAAGGAACGTCGATTTGATGCGCGCACATTGTAAAGGTAACGCACACACTCAAACCTAACCCGCCTATTGTTCGGAACGGTAATGGCATCATTGTCTGCGGGAACGCAGTCTCAGCAAACAGCTCAAGAAATTTAAAATTATGTAGTTATAGGTGTGAATTGTGATGCATGGTATTTGAACGAAACAACCTTGCCCAGTGAAACAGCACCAGTACGTTATTGTCTCGACTCTACTTGCAATCTGCTATAATAACGCTGCACATAACCTGAGTGATATTTGCTTCAAAACACCAAAACCATCGCTCTAGGACTCTAAGGGGTTTTCACTTTGTCCTAGCATTCATCATGAACTACGCGGTATATTCGATTACAACTTATTCTTCGTATATAACTTGTGGAAAGGTGTAGGGACTCTAGGTTGTCCAAAAGTGGTTCATGAATTTGTAGAAGTACAGGTCATAAGCATTGAATAAAATTTTGCACTAAATAAAAGGCAAAGCTTTCCCGTATTTACGTAAATATATATATGTTGAGGGTAGCGAGTAGGTAACTCTCTTCATCGCGGGTAAAAGCTGGCTCCTTCAAGTACGCTACTCTGTCCACGCGACTTCCCTTAGAAGAGCCTGTAACGCCTAGACACCTTCTTTTGACCCTGACAGAGACCAGGTCTATTTCAGTTACGCTACCCTCTCCTCGCGACTTCCCCTAGAAGAGGCTGTAACGCCTAGACACCTTGTTTTGACCCTGACAGAGACCAGGTCTATTTCAGTTACGCTACCCTCTCCTCGCGACTTCCCCTAGAAGAGGCTGTAACGCCTAGACACCTTGTTTTGACCCTGACAGAGACCAGGTCTATTTCAGTTACGCTACCCTCTCCTCGCGACTTCCCCTAGAAGAGGCTGTAACGCCTAGACACCTTGTTTTGACCCTGACAGAGACCAGGTCTATTTCAGTTACGCTGCCCTCTCCTCGCGATTTCCCAACAGCTAAACATCACTTTATGACCCTCAGATTAGGTCTACTTCAGGTACGCTACTCTGTCCACGCGACTTAACATCTCTTTATGACCCTCAGATTAGGCGTACTTCAGGTACGCTACTCTGTCCACGCGACTTCCCTTCTTCTCCTTACAAGAGGCTCTAACAGCTAAACATCTCTTTATGACCCTCAGATTAGGTCTACTTCAGGTACGCGGTACCATAATATTTCCTCTTCATCCTCTACCACTGGTTATTTGTCACTACCCTAATTCAATCTATATTTACATTATTTTCGTAACCTTCATACGGGATAAATCATAGTGTCTAGCGTAATTACAGAATTGAAACCAAAACTAAAAGAGTAAAGAAGGCGGTAGCATTAGAGGAGACATATGGAGGATTATCTACAAAGAGAATTGAAAAAGATGGTAGAAAGAGTTACTACAAATAACTGACTTAGTGGAAAAGAGGTTAAAGCTGTAGAAGACAATATAGGTATGAAGGCTGTATTTTATTAACACTTTAAGAGAAACGGAAAAGGTGTAAAACATAGCTCTGTAGATAGAACAAGCTAAAGCAGGATATGGCCGGACCAAGTTTAAAAATGTTTGAGAGAAAAGATGAGTTACCAAGGAAAACAGTTGGAGGTCAAGGGTACTTTGAGGAAGGAATATTGGAGACTGGTGTGCCGAATAACACAAAGCGAAATGACACATAATGTTGATGATGCTAAAAGTATACGAATTGAATAGTTTAATGTAGGAAGTCTGGATACAGATATTTTTTAATGATATCATTTTGTTTCTTACTCTTTCTGTCCTGGACAACTTGTAAATCCGTGACACTGAATGATGTTGACGAAACCAGTGACTGGAACAGCGAACCTTTGCTTAACAGGCCGTTGCTTTGACCACTAAACAGAGGGACTAGACCGAGACATTTGACAAAAACTGATAAAAGTAAATTAGTGAATGGATTACGTGACAGTCTGCAGGGCTTGGTAAAATGATATTTCATAACAATGCACCTCTGAAATAAAATTTCCCCTGCCATTGTTTCGCATATAAATGGGCCTTATATCGGGACGAATTTACCGGATACAGCCTATCCATCTGTGCGGTTGGTGTTATCTTTCTGTTTATCACTCATATCATTCTCTTTGATTAACCGAGTATCGCGGTAAACGCGAATATTCTGACTCCGCCTCGAGAAAAGACAACCGCGTAGTAAAAAGGGATTATGCTGAGAGCGGAAATTTAATTACTTGTACAACATTTCAAAGAAAAAGGGGGATGAATTAATTTTGTCTGTAGCTCGTTATATACGACCTAATTTCGTCTCTTTTTTATGACATTACCATAAAGCATTTTGTTAATTAATGGTTATCCAGGCGCATTGGTATTACAACATACACACACACACACACACACACACACAAACACACACACACACACACAGAAAGAGAGAGAGGAGAGAGAGAGAAGAGAGAGAGAGAGAGAGAGAGAGAGAGAAGACAGAGAGAGAGAGAGAGAGAGAGAGAGAGAGAGAGAGAGAGAGAGAGAGAGAGAGAGAGAGAGGAACACACACACACACACACAGAAAGAGAGAGAGAGAAGACAGAGAGAGAGACAAGAGAGAGAGAGAGAGAGAGAGAGAGAGAGAGAGAGAGAGAGAGAGAGAGAGAGAGAGAGAGGAACACAAACACACACACACACACACACACACACACACATAAATTAAATTTGTAGATAACATAAGCGGATAATTTTGTATAAACTGTTAACCTCTTCATTAGTAAACTTTATGATTTTTTAAACAATCTAATTTATCTTAACCGTTTACTTAATACATATATTGTGTTGTAATATAACATACTTTCCTGTTAAAAAAGAAATCTGGTTTTATATGCTTTTGTGGGTAATGTAGGTGTAGTGGTGTTTGTTTTTGGCTGTCCATTCCGTTTTATTATTTTGTCTGTGTTCCTGAGGAGTTTCTGGATATTCTACTTCCTTTTTTCTTCATCTTCGTCAATGTCTTTTACTTCATAAATAGTTACACAAATCTTTCATTTCAAGATCTATCCTTTCTACTTTTGTGTTTCTAACAGCTTATTCTATTCTCTTTGTAAATCTGTCTTTTTATTTCTCCACCTTCAGAGTTTTTGAGTTTTCCTTGGGATTCTGTATTTATGTAATTATTAGATAATTGAAAATAACAATAAGTTTGTTCTGTTTTAATACTTTTGTTTGTTTTGAATCGAGATCTGTATGTCCCCTTCTTACCTTGTTATCCAAATAATTTTAGTGTTTTATTCTTTTCCCAAATCTTTTACATATCTTTCTTCTTCTATAGATCTGAAATAGGGACGTTCATTTCGTTACAGTAAGTACGAATGCTACCAATAAATTCTTTTCGCATTTAACACGCGGTCTAAACGCAAAAAGTGTTTCAATCGTCAGTATCATCTGACTGCTTTTAGGTGTTTCCTGAATTTTGTAACTGCTTTTATAACTGTTGTGAATAATTTCAGTCAGTTTCTAAAACATAAAATGATACATATCTAAACAAGAACAATAAACAATGCCCGACCTAACTGACGACGAAGGGCACAAAGTAATGGCAAAAGTGTGAAGAAACTGCTGCAGGATTGATTAGTGCTGTGGATATAAAGAAATATGGTATAGAAGCAAAAATGGTTAGTAATAGAGGATTTTTGGTAGTAGATGTAGATTGATCGCTGAGGATGGTTGGCCGTTAAGGATAGTTTGTGGTATATGATAGTTGAAGGTAAAGGATGGATCGTAATCGTTTATGGTTGGTAATAGATGACATTTCTTTGAAAGAAATACCGTCAATGATTAATGGTAAAGAATAGTTGGTGGAATAGTAGGCCTATTTGGTTGCAGTAGATGATGGTTGGTGATAGCGATGGTTGGTGGTAGACGATGGCTGGTGTAGATGATGATTCATGGTAGAGGATGATTGTTGGTAGAAGATGGTTATTAGTAGAGGGCGGTTGATGGTTGAGGACAGTTGGGGGTGTAAGGTGAATGAAGAAGTGGTACTAGAGAATATTTTCTGATACAGGGTAGCGTTCTAAACACTGAGCCAAAGCGGAAAACAAGATTGAAGGGAATTTGGCAGGAGTTGAGTAAGGTTTTTATTGCATTTTTTGTGACACTTAATATCCTGTTTCATTTTATCATCTTCCGTTCTGCAATGAGAGTCACAATGTATCAGTCGGGTACGATCTCTCTATCTCTCTCTCTCTCTCTCTCTCTCTCTTTCTCCATTACGAACTCTTCGTCCTTCCATTACTCTTTTCACTTCACAATATTCGTTTCCCCTATTTTTCAACACTTAACCAAGTTATCTATTTCATTCCAGAATTGACAGCGCTTAGAGAAACGTCCGTCGCTACTTGCACAAATGATTCATAAAGAGCACATCCAACTTGTTAGATTATGAGACCATAAATGTGTTTTTATTAGCCATTACCCATGCTTTTATTGTATACATTGTAAATGCGGAATAACATTGCTAAGTTCTGAGGTAAGTGACGTATAACAGATTATAAGTTCTTCTATCGCGCATCTGTGAGAACATTCGATATCAGGTGAAAGTTTATTTAATATGAGTCAGTCAGAAATAAATATCAACAGTCTGTAGTGGTAACGGGAAGGGACTTAAATTTACTAGAATTTTAACATTTATTCCCCAAAGTTTGTCGGTTTGCAAACTAGCGTAAACCACGCTCAAATTCTGTCATTTTTTATAAAAAATACTTATCCCCTATTAACTTTCTCCTTACGTAGTCAGGATCAATTCTTACGAAGTTCTGATCAATCCTTACGTAGTCAGGATGATTCCTTACATAGTCAGGATGATTCCTTACGTAGTCAGGATTCATTCTTACGTAGTCAGGATGAATCCTTACGTAGTCAGGATAAATCCTCACGTAGTCATTATTCATTCTTACGTAGTCAGGATCAATCCTTACGTAGTCAGGATTCATTCTTACGTAGTCAGGATGAATCCTTACGTAGGCAGGATTCATTCTTACGTAGTCAGGATCAATCCTTACGTAGTCAGGATTCATTCTTACGTAGTCACGATGAATCCTTACGTAGTCAGGATAAATCCTTACGTAGTCATTATTCATTCTTACGTAGTCAGGATCAATCCTTACGTAGTCAGGATTCATTCTTACGTAGTCAGGATGAATCCTTACGTAGTCAGGATTCATTCTTACGTAGTCAGGATCAATCCTTACGTAGTCAGGATCAATCCTTACGTAGTCAGGATTCATTCTTACATAGTCAGGATCAATCCTTACGTAGTCAGGATTCATTCTTACGTAGTCAGGATCAATCCTTATGTAGTCAGGATTCATTCTTGCGTAGTTAGGATGAATCCTTACGTAGTCAGGATTAATTCTTACGTAGTCAGGATCAATCCTTACATATTCAGGATCAATCCTTACGTAGTCAGGATCAATCCTTACGTAGTCAGGATTCATTCTTACGTAGTCAGGATAAATCCTTACGTAGTCAGGATAAATCCTTACATATTCAGCTTCAATCCTTACGAAGTCAGGATCAATCCTTACGTATTCAGGAACAATCCTTACGTAGTCAGGAACAATCCTTACGTAGTCAGGATCAATCTTTGCGTAGTCAGGATGAATCCTTACGTAGTCAGGATTAATTCTTACGTAGTCAGGATCAATCCTTACATATTCAGGATCAATCCTTACGTAGTCAGGATTCATTCTTACGTAGTCAGGATCAGTCCTTACGTAGTCAAGATCAATCCTTACGAGTCAGGATCAATCCTTACGTATTCAGGATCAATCCTTACGTAGACAGGATGAATTCTTACGTAGTCCGGATGAATCCTTATTTGATAGCCCAGATTAAAGTTCTAATGACTATTACTTACACCTAATAACAAGCATTAAACTGTATTCGTTAAAAAATAAATATTAGGCCTATATTAAGATAAAACTGCACATTTGCGACGTTTCCTGAAGCGTGGTGTCATACTCCCACAAGAACTGATTAAATAATAGACCAACCAGCTGATCGGACAATCCATTATGCGCATAGAACCGGTTTTATCACGCTACGCGCATAGACCAGCTGTTTTCCTACTCGGTAAAACAAACATGCAATTAATGATTTGCGTAAAGTTACGTGCGACTACGTAAGCCTCTGTTCCTTACTAAGTGAAATTTGGAAATATTAAACACTTATTACATAATTACTATGAAAAATAATTTCTGAAAGGAAATGTCAAACGTTTTTCCTTATTGTTTGAGAGCGGTCGGGCAGAATGACTATCACAAAAACACTTACACAATATCAAGAGCACAGTGGTACAATATACAGTATTATAATGAAAATATTGGAAAGAGCCCCAGTACCACAAAAATAACAAATAAAACAAGTTACTTACGATTAACCCCTTATGTACATTTCGATGACCATGTCATCATCATCAGAGGGTCTTATTACAAAATACAATCTAGCAAACAAAATGTTACAAACTTGCGTGATGACTCTAGTGATCACTCTAGAGATCACTCGAGTTTGTAACATCTTGTTTGCTAGATTGCAATTTTGTAGTAAGACCCTCTGATGATGATGACATGGTCATCGAAATGTACACAAGGGTTTAATCTTAAGCAACTTGTTTTATTTTTTATATTTGATTATTTTTGTGGTATTGGAGTTCTTTCCAATGTATTCATTCTAATACTAAAACACTTGTAAATATTTTACAACTTTCTTATAGTAGCACTTACTTAAATTTGTTGAGGACGGCCGTTTCGGGAGATGTGTCCCATTGTCAACTCAGACAATGAGGAGTCACGGCCTGAGTTGACAATGAGACACATCTCCCGAAACGGCCGTCCTCAACAAAAAAATTAAAGTAAGTGCTATTATAGGCAAGTTTGTAAAATTGTCCTTCCTGCCGCTAATAAGTGAAACCCAAGAGTACAAACTATTTGTAACGCGATTCCATTCCTTCTCACCCCAAGGGGGAGCAGATACTTAAGTAAGTGACCTTGCTTACACTTTGCCATAATGTTATCGTATCATCACTACTACCGAATCGTTATTCCTTTGCTCAGACTTATCCAACTCCATCTACCCTCCCTTACCTTATGTAACGAATAAATATCTCTTTATGATCTCGATAAAGAGGAGGACTTCTTCAGATACGCGTCCCTGCTCACGTCATGTTGTAAAGTCCTACATCCTGTAAAAGAGGGCCTTATATCTCAATCTTAATTTTATTTATTTTTACAATCCTTCCCTGTGCTTCGTATTCGGTAATTGCCCCAAAGCCGCACATAAAAGCATCCTTATTTATATTTTTTAGAATTTTGTTTTATAACCTAAAATTAGAGTAACTAAGAATGCCTACATAATAAAGCAATACTTGTCCACACGCTACAGCACTCATACAGCTGTAAACAACGTGAGTTATACAAACCCAGCCCTCTCCATTGTCTTTTCGAAGATACCATCTCGACCTACTGTAAACCAACAAAAAAAATTCGGTACCTAATTTTACTACTCATTATAAGCAGCAATAAAACGATCTTTATTACGCAACGTTGTAACGTATAAAAGCATCAAAATAATTTTATGACAGTAACATTTCCCACGCGATAATTTCATATCATTGGTTGCGTGTTCTCTAAATGTAAAGCATTTTCTGTCTTTGCTCGTTATAACATCGTATAATTCCGTTGTTTGTGCTCAGTGTTTGTGTTTGTTTCGGCCACGAAATTGTTTCCGTGATTGTTCGCGTCGATACGAGGACGCGACGTTTAGAGCAAATGAATTCATACTAAGCATGCGTACGCTGCATAAAGCCCGTATTATAGCTTTATGGTGTAATGAAACGGGGTAATTGGTCACGCATGGTGGCTGAGAGATGGTTGGAGCTGTACTTGTTGGATCATTGCGTGTTTGCGATGAGAGCAGATGAGCGAGCTTTTAATTAAGCATGGAACGCATACAAGAGAAGAAGAGAAATGAATACATATAGTGAACGGGAAGAAATTAAATGTAAATTGTTTAATAAAATAGACTGACAAACTATAAGACAGTATTGGAAAGGTTTGTTGGTCAGTTGTAGTGGTGAAATAAGTAAACAATATGAAAAAAAACGAAAGTAGAAAAAAATAACAAGTAGAGTAATAGGAAAAAATAAAAAGAGCAACAACGATTAAATAAAAACAAATTCAAAATAAAAAGTACAATAAAACGTCCAAAACGAAAAAAAGAAGTAGCACACGCTTTACGTACAAAATAGTTAATTAAGTATAAATCTATTGAAACCTAATCGCCTCCTTTGAGAAGATAAAAGCTTCGGAAACATTTCCTCAATATCCGAATGTTTTCCAGGATATCGAGGGGAAACATTATTTAATAGGAGCATATAGTATACACTTCTCCTGCAGGTAAATAAATAAACTTAGGAAATAGGCAATAAGACACAAACAAAAATATGATCGAGGCGACGTTGACAGAAAGCGAAAGACTAGAAAAGATAAAACCTATTGTACAACGAAAAAACTGATATAAGTATGATAATAAACTAACATATAGAGAAATAAATTCAATGAATAGCGAAAAGAAGAAAAATACATTTTTACACAAAGAGGATAAAATAGAAGGAAACTAAAACTTGAAACAAGCAGGTGAAATTGCAAGATAAATATAAAAAATTTAATGAGAGAGATAAGCAAGAAAATATAGTCACAAAAGAGAAGAAGAATAAAACTCAAGAAGAAAACGTCAAAAAGTTTATATTTTGTTTGTAAACTAAAACAGAATCGGAACTCTAGGCTAAAAAAATGAAAAGTGTGTAGTGAAAAATATTAAAAAAGTAATAATCGAAGGAAAATGTAATGTAAACACTTTAATACACAGTGCCCATAGTCAGTGGCGGATTTAAGGGTTTTAGTGCTCAAGCTACTCCCAAAAAAATATGCGAAAGTGAAAATTTTAAAACTATAGAATAACACTATAAATGTAAACTAAAATGCCATTTCCGATGTCTGGGTTCGTCCCTGATTTAAATCTACTTAATAATTAGTAGAATATGTTTACAAACCCATATTAATCACTATAACATCATACTGTAATCATCAATAAATGGGGCCACCCACAATGTAATATGAGTGGCCTATAACTATTACCATCAGATAGAAGACCCTTAGAGTTTTACACTATATCTACCATGTCTCCTAAATATTATCCAGACGGGGGGACCCTTTACCTCCCTTCTCATAAGCCCTCCCCAAAATATTTTTCTAGATCCGCTCCTGTTCACAGTATATAAAAACATATAATTGCGGACACAAATATTGAACAACAAGGCTAGTATAAACAAAATCTAAAGAAATGGAAAAAGGATATTTAAGAATAATTTTGAAAGTAGGAAACATACGGTGAACAATATTTGGTTTGTAGAACAGTTTCTAAAGGAAAAGAGATAATGAAGTATAAAACTAGAAAAGTATGCGAAAAAATTGAAAATGTTAAAAAAAGAAATTGAACTTATGAAGGAATAAAGCAGGAAGTGATCGTATTGGAGAAATATATCCTGAGAGATGACTAAACATATAATATAAATAATAAAAAGTATGAGTAAAAACTTTTAAATGTTTTAAACTTGCCTATAGTAGTACTTACTTTGCTTGTTGAGGACGGCCGTTTCGGCAGATGTGTCTCTTTGTCAACTCAGACCCTGTTTTAGAAATATGTGTGCTCTGCGTGTGTTGCCTTTATATAATGTTATGATGTCGTCGACGTATCTGTACCAGTAAATTATGTTATCTGAGTATTTGTTGTTGTGTAAAATGTGGTTTTGTTCAATATGGTGTATGAATATTTCTGCTAAGATGCTAGCTATGGGGGAGCTCATAGGTAGTCCATCTTTCTGGTTGTAGAATGTGTTATTCTAGGTGAAGTATTTTTGAGATGTGATTAATCTTGTGAGGTGGATGATTTCGTCAATGTGTGTATGTGGTGTATTTGTGTCTCTAAGCATGTTTTTGAGGATGTCGATGGTTTCTGGAATGGGGATGTTTGTATATAGAGTTGATATATCAAAAGAGACTAAGGTGGAATTGTGTGGGATATTTACGTTTTTTATTTTGTCTATTAGATTTAGGCTATTTGTATGCTACAATGATTATTAAATATTATATGGTTTCGGGTAGTTTTGTCGAGAAATTTGGCTAGAAGATGAGAAGGGGCGCTTGTGTGGTTGATTAGTGGACGTATTGGGATGTCTGTTTTGTGAAGTTTTGGCAGGGCGTTTAGTTAAGGGGCTATTGGTTTTATTTGTTTTAGGTGCTTTTTGGTGTGGTGTGGGATAGCCTAAATCTAATAGACAAAATAAAAAACGTAAATATCCCACACAATTCCACCTTAGTCTCTTTTGATATATCAACTCTATATACAAACATCCCCATTCCAGAAACCATCGACATCCTCAAAAACATGCTTAGAGACACAAATACACCACATACACACATTGACGAAATCATCCACCTCACAAGATTAATCACATCTCAAAAATACTTCACCTACAATAACACATTCTACAACCAGAAAGATGGACTACCTATGAGCTCCCCCATAGCTAGCATCTTAGCAGAAATATTCATACACCATATTGAACAAAACCACATTTTACACAACAATAAATACTCAGATAACATAATTTACTGGTACAGATACGTCGACGACATCATAACATTATATAAAGGTAACACACGCAGAGCACACATATTTCTAAAACAGGGTCTGAGTTGACAAAGGGACACATCCCCCGAAACGACCGTCCTCAATAAGCAAAGTAGGTTTAAAACATTTAAAAGTGTTTAGTGATTACTAGTAGCTCACACGAAGATGGAATCAACAAATGTATAAATAAAACAGTATTATGTACAAGGGGTCAAAAAGAGTTGACAGACAACAAGAAAAGTAATATTAGTATTTTACGAAAAATATAAAAGATAAATCTGGAGATAAAATATTGTAGGAAAAAGGAAATGAAAAACCTAAACCGTAAGAAAAACAGAGACCTTGAACCATTAAAGAAAATAAATAAGTGATAAACATCAAACACCAATTACAAAGTACAGAAGATATTGACTTACTGCATAGGCCTATCAGTTGTGTAACCTGTTACCGCATAAGTTTTGTGTAAGTAGGTTTCCAACTGATTCAAGTTGAAACAAATATTAAACTTAATTCGGTTTTAAAAACATTTGCATTTGTGTCTAAAGGACTAAAATCCAACGTTTCGTCAAATGTAATAGTTGTGGCTCTTCTACCACAGAAAGCTTCACTGGAAGCTTCTGGCCCGCCTTACTGCTCCAAGAACTTCGTGAAGCTAACTTACCCATTAATAAAACTCTCCATGACCACGATACAATCGTAAATTAATTTTAAAAATTAATCTCCCACATTTGGCCCACATTTGTACCACGTGACCCTTCAAATTATATCCATATTGTTTTTCTACATCACAGTAGCCTTGTACGTTTTTTGACCTCAAAATAAAACTGTGGATGTTTTATCCCTAATTAAAACTTTTAATCTTTAGATTACCCATAGGTTACTGTGTCTTGGTAAGGTTATGCACGAGGTTTGGATACACGATAGGAGGGAGATTAGGACGTGCCCAGGGGGTGTTTCCTGAGTATCCGGACATCCACAAAATATTCACCCCAAGCATCTTGTTCTCATTTGTAATAAAATCGGTTAATTATTAGCTCAGTATTCAATATCTAAAAACTGTATCTAAAGGTTAAATTTGTATTTAAAAATGTTACTAATGATAATTAGTTTGTAGGAAATTAGAAAAACATCTCAACTACTTCTAACGTCGTAGCATCTACTTACCTATTTAGAAATTAACAACTTACTTTTATTTCAGTTCTATTAAAAATAACAAGCTATGAACGAAGTATAATTTCTCCCTGGTGACCGGATGGTTTCCTGGTGCCTCTTTAATTAGTGGGGCCTATTTCGAACCATTTGATTCCTCCATTGAGCAACCCCAAAATTCAATCCTGGGTACGGCTTTAGTGGGAGAACATAACATCAAGTGTGAAGGGTCGCCAAACTAAAGGGTGGGGAAAGGGTTAATGAAATTTGGAGTATCATGGAAAGGTTACAGAACCCTCTAATACAGGATTTAAGGATGACTGTATGGCATCATGAGCGCAGGTTCCTATAATAGACGTGCTCATTCAGGTTCTTAAAAGTGATGTTTACCCTTCAAGAAGAAAGGTGAGGAAAAGGTTAATGAAATTTGGAGTATCATGCAAAGGTCACAGAACCCTCTAATACAGATTTAAGTATGACATTATGGCATCATGAGTGCAGGTTCCTATAGCAGACGTTCTCTTTCGGGTTCTTAAAAGTGATATCTACCCTTTAAGAAGAAGAGCGAGGAAAGGGTTGATGAAATTTGGAGTATCGTGGAAAGGTCACAGAACCCTCTAATACAGGATTTAAGGATGACAGTATGACATCATGAGTGCAGGTTCCTATGGTAGACCTTTTTCTATCGGGTTCATGAAGAAGTGTCACCTCCGTTACACAGGACAAAGGACTAAGGATCCTCTGCTACTGGGAACAGAGATGTCTATCGCTACCCGGTTTCAAGTCAACCAGTCTGACCAAACTGAAATATCCTAAATAGGAGTCCCTAAACGGAAATTTTTGTCGAGGATTTAATAACTATTTACAAAACAAAAACACTATTTAAAAAAATACATTATTATCATTTTTAAGTAGTACTCAATATGAATATAAACTCTAAGACTTCGTCGTCGTTTACATACCAGCCAGTTCCTTTATCTCAACACCGTCTCTCCGTTCTCATCCTCCCAGTTCCTTTATCTCAACACCGTCTCTCCGTTCTCACCCTCCCAGTTCCTTTATCTCAACACCGTCTCTCCGTTCTCACCCTCCCAGTTCCTTTATCTCAACACCGTCTCTCCGTTCTCACCCTCCCAGTTCCTTTATCTCAACACCGTCTCTCCGTTCTCACCCTCCCAGTTCCTTTATCTCAACACCGTCTCTCCGTTCTCACCCTCCCAGTTCCTTTATCTCAACACCGTCTCTCCGTTCTCACCCTCCCAGTTTGTTCCTTTTCTCCCTTTCTTCCCCATATTCATATTCATTTATCTCTATTTCCCCATCTGTTACATTTTTATTTCACGTATTTAAGAATATTCTATCCAACAATCGTTTTCAAATAACAAAAGAAAAATTTGAAATGACATATGATGTTAGAATTAATGGACTTCACTTGAACTTAAAGCGACGAGAAGAGTCCGTTGGGAGGAAGTTTCGCTATGAAGGACCTGCCCTTGTCCGAAACTATGAATGAACGCGCCTCGTATGCCTTTACATTCAATGCCAACAAGCAAACATGTACAGGAGATGCCTCTGTATTACTATAAACGATAAGTAAAACCGAAAACGTTCAAGGTCAACAAGTCGGCGGTATAAGGCATTTGTGCATTCCCTTAGACTTGTACAAACACTTTCCCACATTTGTAAACTCCATAATTGGCCAATGGCTGATCATACCGGCCTTCAATGTAACAGCAATTAGAAACAAACATTTTTCCTACACTGAGAATACAACATAAATCCTTTGAAGAAACTTCTGAAAAGTATGACATGGCCATGTAAAGCGTTTACAAATGAAATTTAAATAATAAATTAAATTTTACATTATCCGTGTAAATTTTCCTTGGAGAGATTTCAAGATATTAAAACATTAATTCCTAATTAATCACGTAAACAATAGTTTACGACTATCCGAACTTTAAATTTTGTAAATTTTTTAAAACCTACTGAGACAGAACGTTTTTGATCGCTATGTGGCGATCTTCATCAGTATCTTCTGCTTGGAGATGTCGGGTCAAGCGGTGGCGGTTTTAAAGGCAGGTTTTCGGTAGAATCAAAGAGTATGTGTGATTTGTATTGTGTTTGTTCGTTTGATATGTCGTTAATACTTTGTGTTTCTGTGAGTCTGTAAATTTCATATTGGTGTTAGGATGTGGTCCTTTTTTGTTGACGTGTAGGATTTCTAGGTTATGGTAAATGTCTGTGTAATTGTGTCCTGTTTCTTTTATGTGATTGTAAAATGTTGAGTTGGTGTTATGTTTGTGTTCCTCGACTCTTTGTTTAAAGCTGCTACCTGTTTGTCCGATGTAGAATTTGTTACATTTGTAGCAGTTTAGTTTGTATACGCCTGGTGCTTGTAGTTTATCTTTTTTGTATTGTGGTATTGTATTTTGTATTGTAACTTGTTATTAGTTTTGTATGCTATTTTGTAACCTATTTTTTTAAATTTGCAGGCTATTTTGTTTGTTGTTTTGTTTATGTATGGTAATGTGGTGTATTTGTTTCCCTGTCTGTAGTATTAATTTTGGTGTTTTTTGTATTTAGTACCATAGTTTGTCGATCATTGTGATGTATCCATTTGCGTATGCTAAATATTTAATTGTGTCTAGTTCTTTGTTTATTTTTTTAAGTCTATGGAGCATGGATCTGAAGGCAGCGTGTTTGTGTTGGATAGGGTGGTTTGAGGTGTTAAGGGTGTTTAAGTGTGTCTGTCGTTATGGGTTTCCTGTAAATGTTGAAGCTGTGTTTTTGTGTGTGGCTTTTTGTTATGGTTAGGTCGAGGAAGTTTAGGGATCGGTTGGTTTCAATTTCTGAAGTGAAGTGGAGTTTTTGGTGTATTTTATTAGTGTAGGTGAGGAGTTTTTCGCATTGTCGGGAGTCGCCTCTATATAGTGTTATGATATCATCGACGTATCTGTAAATGATTTTCTGTGCGTGTGTATTGTTTGTGAGTATCTTGGTGTTGTAGAAAATACACCTGTGTATTGCTTTGAAACTTTGTTTTCTAAAAACCTCTAATAAAACTTAACTATTCAAGGGCCACAAAATGCTATATCACACAAAATTTATTGACGGAATCGCAGTGTAACAACGTTTTACAACCGCGCTCACATCGGAATCCAAATCCAATTAAATCTCCAATCTAATTAATTAAAAATCCTGTATTCAACAGTTCGGCGCAACTTTATACAGTAATTAAGCCGTAATTGGTTCCAGAATAAAAGCGCCCAAAGTTAATTCGGCCACCGTCGCGGGTTATTAATTTTTATATCCGACGCGTGATTCTAGCGTTCACCTAACGTCGTCTGACGCCTCCGTCCGACCTATTGCCACGTGCTGCTAAAGGCTTACATTTCAATTAAACAAAGAAGAAAGAGATTTTAATTAAAGGTAAGTCACATCGTCCCGAGTATAAGGTCATGACCGATTTACATAAACGGATTTTCACAAGTTTAGCAACTGGCGGGGGGGACAATGGCATTGTAATGTTTCAAAATGAGTTTGCAACTGGGAGCTTTTTGTGCTTCCACGGACAAAGGACGAAACATTTAAAATTAATTCCACCCGAATGAATAAAGTATACAAAACCTTTGATAGCTTCGAGCTGATTTCTTTTTTAAAACCCCAGGATCAACAACGCTCGACGCGCCTTTAAACTTAGCGTCGACACTGCTTGTTATTGCGCCTCGTCCCCATTGTACATATTGTCTGACGTTTACAAACAATAGGCCTACATTGGCGATATCTATAGGTCTCTTTAAAATAATTTTCACGGTGCGTCAAACAATGCAGCCAACCTTGATGCGGACAACTCTAGATAAATCATACAACTCAACTCTGTAGTGATTACTAACCGTGCTCGGGATGATTTACAAGAATGTTTCACACGTACACACACACAAACAGGACATTGTTCGAATCAAATCAATGAATATTTTCCGTCAAAACAAATCTGTCACTATTGTTTTACCCAAATCTTCAGTACGTTTCTAATTAGTTATTTCTTTTGAATTTTTTAAAGTAATGTTTTTTTTAATTGCTCCCCCCACTCCTTTTTCAGTTTACACATTTTTCACTCTCTTTCCATCAGTTTTTCTATGCGCGTTCTTTCCTCTCCTTCGTCTCAATCTCCAACTTGTTACATGCTTGCTGTGTTAAAACAAAACTTCTGTGAATAACGTCAAACGACACGTGCTCTATCTGGGTTTCATTTCTCGAGATAAAATATAGTTTCACAGATATCGGACGCGAAATGCGCAGTAGAGTACTTGAATTTAGGTCAAGTGATATTCATCATATGGTCGCTTGCATGTATTAAGTTATCGCGGTTTTATAAAAATCTGCAAGATATGAGACGAGTAATTGTGCGCCGATAAGACGTTCGCACTATGACATTTGACATGATGAGATAGTACTGACCAGTTATAAAGCGTAAACAACTCTAAACAGTTTCGCTGATGCTACGTCTGTTAGTGCTAACTGATTGGTACCGTCAGGGTTTCAGCTGGTGCATATTACATTATCCCTCCAGAGCTCTTGTCTTCCTTCATATTTAGTAACCCTTCGTACCGTCAACAGCTGTCTGCCTTTTGATTATATCGTACGACCATACATTCTTCCTTTACGTTTGATAATTTTAGAATGCAATGTTCGAACAAAAGAAGACAGCAGTTAATATGTTATCCTCCCCGTCGGTCATAATCCGTGCCTGCTTTTCGCCTTGCCACATCATCTGATTCTCAATATTAAATCATTTTACGTTACATTGTTCTGTCCCCAATTTTTCTGATTTAAACCATGTTTCATTTAATTCTACTTATTTTGTGGCTAATTTACTATCTTTCTTCCAGTTCTGTTTCAACCATGTTCATGTTTTTTTCGCTTTCAAGTTAATTTGCTGAGGACTAAGTTACGTCCCTGCCCACGTGATGATATAATATTCCACAATTCCCAGTATCATGGGATCATCGTGTCCTTCCCTGAACCATCCTAAGTAAATCTTCCCTTACTTGTTTTTCTTCGTGCAAGAGGGTGTAACAAGGGTATACATCTTTAAAATCTCGATAATGGTTAGGTAACCGAACATATCCATACGATCCCATATTTACCCTATAATCCCAGTACCAGGAGATCATTCTGTCTGTCTTCTCCTACTTATTCTTCTTCGTGCAAGAGGGTGTGACGGGGAGATACCTCTTTAGGATCCCGATAATGGTTAGGTAACCGAACCTATCCATACGATTCCATATTTACCCTATAATCCCAGTACCAGGAGATCATTCTGTCTGTCTTCTCCTACTTATTCTTCTTCGTGCAAGAGGGTGTGACGGGGAGATACCTCTTTAGGATCCCGATAATGGTTAGGTAACCGAACCTATCCATACGATTCCATATTTACCCTATAATCCCAGTACCAGGAGATCATTCTGTCTGTCTTCTCCTACATATTCTTCTTCGTGCATGAGGGTGTGACGGGGAGATACCTCTTTAGGATCCCGATAATGGTTAGGTAACCGAACCTATCCATACGATTCCATATTTACCCTATAATCCCAGTACCAGGAGATCATTCTGTCTGTCTTCTCCTACTTATTCTTCTTCGTGCATGAGGGTGTGACGGGGAGATACCTCTTTAGGATCCCGATAATGGTTAGGTAACCGAACCTATCCATACGATTCCATATTTACCCTATAATCCCAGTACCAGGAGATCATTCTGTCTGTCTTCTCCTCCTTATTCTTCTTCGTGCAAGAGGGTGTGACGGGCAGATACCTCTAGGATCCCGATAATGGTTAGGTAACCGAACCTATCCATACGATTCCATATTTACCCTATAATCCCAGTACCAGGAGATCATTCTGTCTGTCTTCTCCTACATATTCTTCTTCGTGCATGAGGGTGTGACGGGGAGATACCTCTTTAGGATCCCGATAATGGTTAGGTAACCGAACCTATCCACACGATCCCATATTTACCCTATAATCCCAGTACCAGGAGATCATTCTGTCTGTCTTCTCCTCCTTATTCTTCTTCGTGCATGAGGGTGTGACGGGGAGATACCTCTCTAGGATCCCGATAATGGTTAGGTAACCGAACCTATCCATACGATCCCATGTTTACCCTATAATCCCAGAACCAGGAGATCATTCTGTCTGTCTTCTCCTCCTTATTCTTCTTCGTGCATGAGGGTGTGACGGGGAGATACCTCTCTAGGATCCCGATAATGGTTAGGTAACCGAACCTATCCACACGATCTCATATTTACCCTATAATCCCAGTACCAGGAGATCATTCTGTCTGTCTTCTCCTACATATTCTTCTTCGTGCATGAGGGTGTGACGGGGAGATACCTCTCTAGGATCCCGATAATGGTTAGGTAACCGAACCTATCCATACGATCCCATATTTACCCTATAATCCCAGTACCAGGAGATCATTCTGTCTGTCTTCTCCTACTTATTCTTCTTCGTGCAAGAGGGTGTGACGGGGAGATACCTCTTTAGGATCCCGATAATGGTTAGGTAACCGAACATATCCATACGATCCCATATTTACCCTATAATCCCAGTACCAGGAGATCATTCTGTCTGTCTTCTCCTACTTATTCTTCTTCGTGCATGAGGGTGTGACGGGGAGATACCTCTGTAGGATCCCGATAATGGTTAGGTAACCGAACATATCCATACGATCCCATATTTACCCTATAATCCCAGTACCAGGAGATCATTCTGTCTGTCTTCTCCTACTTATTCTTCTTCGTGCAAGAGGGTGTGACGGGGAGATACCTCTTTAGGATCCCGATAATGGTTAGGTAACCGAACATATCCATACGATCCCATATTTACCCTATAATCCCAGTACCAGGAGATCATTCTGTCTGTCTTCTCCTACTTATTCTTCTTCGTGCATGAGGGTGTGACGGGGAGATACCTCTGTAGGATCCCGATAATGGTTAGGTAACCGAACCTATCCATACGATTCCATATTTACCCTATAATCCCAGTACCAGGAGATCATTCTGTCTGTCTTCTCCTACATATTCTTCTTCGTGCAAGAGGGTGTGACGGGGAGATACCTCTCTAGGATCCCGATAATGGTTAGGTAACCGAACCTATCCATACGATCCCATGTTTACCCTATAATCCCAGAACCAGGAGATCATTCTGTCTGTCTTCTCCTACATATTCTTCTTCGTGCATGAGGGTGTGACGGGCAGATACCTCTCTAGGATCCCGATAATGGTTAGGTAACCGAACCTATCCATACGATTCCATATTTACCCTATAATCCCAGAACCAGGAGATCATTCTGTCTGTCTTCTCCTCCTTATTCTTCTTCGTGCATGAGGGTGTGACGGGGAGATACCTCTCTAGGATCCCGATAATGGTTAGGTAACCGAACCTATCCATACGATCCCATGTTTACCCTATAATCCCAGAACCAGGAGATCATTCTGTCTGTCTTCTCCTCCTTATTCTTCTTCGTGCATGAGGGTGTGACGGGGAGATACCTCTCTAGGATCCCGATAATGGTTAGGTAACCGAACCTATCCACACGATCCCATATTTACCCTATAATCCCAGTACCAGGAGATCATTCTGTCTGTCTTCTCCTACATATTCTTCTTCGTGCATGAGGGTGTGACGGGGAGATACCTCTCTAGGATCCCGATAATGGTTAGGTAACCGAACCTATCCACACGATTCCATATTTACCCTATAATCCCAGTACCAGGAGATCATTCTGTCTGTCTTCTCCTACTTATTCTTCTTCGTGCATGAGGGTGTGACGGGCAGATACCTCTCTAGGATCCCGATAATGGTTAGGTAACCGAACCTATCCACACGATTCCATATTTACCCTATAATCCCAGTACCAGGAGATCATTCTGTCTGTCTTCTCCTACTTATTCTTCTTCGTGCATGAGGGTGTGACGGGGAGATACCTCTGTAGGATCCCGATAATGGTTAGGTAACCGAACCTATCCATACGATCCCATGTTTACCCTATAATCCCAGTACCAGGAGATCATTCTGTCTGTCTTCTCCTACTTATTCTTCTTCGTGCAAGAGGGTGTGACGGGCAGATACCTCTCTAGGATCCCGATAATGGTTAGGTAACCGAACCTATCCATACGATCCCATGTTTACCCTATAATCCCAGTACCAGGAGATCATTCTGTCTGTCTTCTCCTACTTATTCTTCTTCGTGCATGAGGGTGTGACGGGGAGATACCTCTTTAGGATCCCGATAATGGTTAGGTAACCGAACCTATCCACACGATCCCATGTTTACCCTATAATCCCAGTGCCAGGTAATCATTCTGTCTCTCTTCTCTTACTTAGGCTTATTCTTCTTGGTGCAAGAAAGAGCTACGTGTAAACATTTTTTTTGGCCCTAACAGAGAGCTCGACCGTGCAATAAGTGATATCATGGTACGTACTCCAGTAAAGGTACGAAAGCATAATGCTATGATTTCACCTAATCATAGTGTCTTTTCTTTACCCCAACCTAATTACATTTACTCTTCCGTAAGCTTCATCTCTTTACGACCTTCATCGAAAGTAATAAACCTTCAAGAATGCGACGTGATGTTACAATCCCCTCTATATCCCTACCAGTGGGGTTTATGTCCCTATCTACAAACCTACCTAGGCGATTAGAGTCACACGGGTTAATCGTCTAAATACTATAAAAAAAGTATATATTGAGATTCAAATTGAGTACAACTATATATGTTCTAATTACAAGAAAGCAAATCTTAGAAATTTTAATTGGGTAGAGGATAAAAATGCCCGTATATTTTTAAATTTTAGTTTTTACTAGTAAGTCCTACATGGGTCGGTAAATTTAGGGATTTTATAAATATGAGATGATTTTACCGTTAGAGTTTGTAAGGTGCTGGTTTTACCAAAGTTGGTAAATGTTAGTTTGGGGAATAAAGCACTGAGTAGACTTCCTAATAATCTTTCTTGTTACGTGTGCGTCTATTAAGATTACGTTATGGTAGGTTAGGTGAGGCTATATTTAACGTGCCTCTGATATAAAACTTAAAATTTACTGAGTATGTGATGGTTGAAGTTTGAAATGAACGATGACTACAGAAGGGTTCGAATTTTTCTCATTAGGAGTTCGTCAATTTTTTGTATCAATGGAAAATGTCAACCTTTAAGAATATACTAGCTTTTACTCGAACAGACATAAGCCATTGCTGGTCTGTTAACAATTTGTGTGCCCTTTGTAAGTTTCAAAATATGCTATCATCGCCACACTCATATTTACTAACAGCTCTCAACATACTGTTAATAGAATATATACTGATATTTTTTCTTGAATTTATGTTGCGATTTCTAAAACAGAGTGAAATTTACAAAACTGGCTATTTTAAAGTAATTGTTGGGAGATTAAAGATTTAAAAAAAAATTTATCATCTTTCTGATGGGGTTAATCACCCGAAACCCCTTTCTGTCCCCTGGATTCCAAGATCAAATTATACTCCTCTCCGAATTATATATTTATTGTTCTGTTTGGTAGGAGGTTTGCATTTACATTTCGAAAGGAGAGAAATATCGAGCTAAAAATTTGGCACGAGAACGTTTTTATCTGTTACGTCACGTTACGTCACCGGCTAACTCGTCACCACCAGCACTTGAGGTTATGCGCAGTAACACATCCAATCTTGTGCAAATACTGTTGACATCTGTCGCAGGTGAATGCTGACTCGATAAACACTGTGCACAGTGCTATATGCGTGCATTACTCGCAGAGTTTCGCATTTCTGCCGTCGAAGCGTTTTGCTGTTGTATTTTTAAATGTTTGCCTACGTTAATCTGGAACAATGGCAATGCACTGGGTGTAACAAAACCCGTCAGAGCAGAGGAAAAGCCTTGTATTCTGTAAAGACAATCCGGGGACAGCTAGTTATATGTTGGCACCAGGATCGGATCTAGAAAAATATTTTGGTGAGGAGAGGAAAGGGTTCCCCCGTCTGGAAAATATTTAGGAGATATAATAGATATAGTGTGAACTCTAAGGGTCTTTTATCCGAGAGAAATAGTTATAGGCCTGCTATGATATTACACGAGCATTATTTAGCCCCATTTACCATACATTTACAATGTAAACAGCCTATTTATTACGTTGTGGGTGGCCCTATTTATTAATGATTACAGTAAGGGATTATAGTGAATAATATGGGTTTGTAAACATATTCTACTGATTATTATGTAGATTTAAATCGAGGACGAACGCAGACATCGGAAAAGACATTTTACTTTTTATTTTATAGTGTTATTCTATAGTTTAAAAATTTTCACTTTCGCATATTTTGGGAGTAGCTTGAGCACTAAAGCCCTTAAATCCGCCACTGACTATGGCCACTGTGTATTAAAGTGTTTACATTACATTTCCCTTCGATTATTACTTTTTTAATATTTTCATTATACACTTTTCATTTTTTTAGCCTAGAGTTCCGATTCTGTTTTAGTTTACAAACAAAATATAAACTTTTTGATGTTTTCTTCTTGAGTTTTATTCTTCCTCTCTTTTGTGACTATATTTTCTTGCTTATCTCTCTCATTAAATTGTTTATATTTATCTCGCAATTTCACCTGCTTGTTTCAAGTTTTAGGTTCCTTCTATTTTATCCTCTTTGTGTAAAATTGTATTTTTCTTCTTTTCGCTATTCATTGAATTTATTTCTCTATATGTTAGTTTATTATCATACTTATATCAGTTTTTTCGTTGTACAATAGGTTTTATATTTTCTAGTATTTCGCTTGCTGTCAACCTCACCTCGATCATATTTTTGTTTGTGTCTTATTGCCTGTTTCCTAAGTTTATTTATTTACCTGCAGGAGAAGTGTATACTATATGCTCCTATTAAATAATGTTTCCCCTCGATATCCTGGAAAGCATTCGGATATTGAGAAAATGTTTCCGAAGCTTTTATCTTCTCAAAGGAGGCGATTAGGTTTCAATAGATTTATACTTAATTAACTATTTTGTACGTAAAGTGTGTGCTACTTCTTTTTTTCGTTTTGGACGTTTTATTGTACTTTTTATTTTGAATTTGTTTTTGTTTAATCGTTGTTGCTCTTTTTATTTTTTCCTATTACTCTACTTGTTATTTTTTTCTACTTTCGTTTCTGTTCATATTGTTTACTTATTTCACCACTCCAACTGACAAACAAACCTTTCCAATACTGTCTTATAGTTTGTCAGTCTATTTTATTAAACAATTTACTTTTAATTTCTTCCCGTTCACTATATGTATTCATTTCTCTTCTTCTCTTGTATGCGTTCCATGCTTAATTAAAAGCTCGCTCATCTGCTCTCTTCGCAAACACGCAATGATCCAACAAGTACAGCTCCAACCATCTCTCAGCCACCATGCGTGACCAATTACCCCGTTTAAATCGAGGACGAACGCAGACATCGGAAAAGACATTTTACTTTACATTTATAGTGTTATTTTATAGTTTAAAAATTTTCACTCTCCCCCCCCCTTAAATCCGCCACTGGTTGGCACCCAGTTTGTAATTCCTGAGCAGAGGTGGCGATTAAAATCTATTGCGCTACTTTTAAAATTTCCTAATGCAAAAAATGAATTTAATACTTAACTTGTAAACGTGTAGAGAAATTTTTGTTCACGATTAGACATCCTGTGTTTATGTGAATTTTCCGAAATCCGAGATGCTCAAGCTTGCAACTGTATAAACTATCATCATTAACAGATTGAGTGCGGGGCGTGGAATATCCTATATCATAGACGCCCCGTCGGTGTTACGCGCGAGATATCCCGCACTTTTTTGTGAAAACGTTATTGGTTCATTCGGTTGCTAGCATTGATTTAAAGAACCTGCATTTGCAGCACTGTGTAACAGTGCTAAATACATAATTTAGCCTTTGAACTGAATTTAAACATTATATTTTTTTATTAATAAGGGTATATCTTTGTTTTTTAATAAGTAATGTCAGCTTCTGCCAAATGTTGCATTTGCCGGGTGCAACAGTCAATGTGTTAAACAATTGCACAGCAATTACTTTGGCGTCATTTTCCTCGATGAGATAACTAATTTTTTCTTCTTGTGTGGTGCAATTGTTAACTACAATCTTGGATTTTGTAGTCCATTACGTTCGGTGATTCTTATTAATCCCTTAAACAATAGTTTATGACGATCCGAACTTTAAATTTAGTAAATTTTTTAAAACTTACTGAGACAGAACGTTTTCGATCGCTATGTGCCGATCTTCATCAGTGTCTTCTGCTTGGAGGTGAAACAGAACCACCAACTACAGACAGGGAAATAAATACACCACATTACCATACATAAGCAAAACAACAAACAAAATAGCCTACAAATTTAAAAAAGTAAGTTACAAAATAGCATACAAAACTAATAACAAGTTACAATACAAAATACAATACCACAATACAAAAAAGATAAACTACAAGCGCCAAGCGTATACAAACTAAACTGCGACAAATGTAACAAATTCTACATCGGACAAACAGGTCGCAGCTTTAAACAAAGAGTCGAGGAACACAAACATAACACCAACTCAACATTTTACAATCACATAAAAGAAACAGGACACAATTACACAGACATTTACCATAACCTAAAAATCCTACACATCAACAAAAAAGGACCACATCTCAACACACTAGAACAATATGAAATTTACAGACACACAAAAACACAAAGTACAAACATATTAAACGAACAAACACAATACAAATCACACATACTCTTTGATACTATCGAAAACCTACCTTTAAAACCGTCACCGCTTGACCCAACATCTCCAAGCAGAAGCCACTGATGAAGATCGGCACATAGCCATCGAAAACGTTCTGTCTCAGTAAGTTTTAACAAATTTACTAAATTTAAAGTTCGGATAGTCATAAACTATTGTTCAAGTGTTAATTACAGTAATTTATCCCTTTTTATGTAGCTTATAACTCATAAATGAGGATTTAGACACACGAAAGTAAAAACAGAACAAAACTGCTGCCCACACACAGCCAATCAAACAATGTGTAATATGAGCTAAGCTTATTCTTGAAACTAACACCTGATCTTTAAGTATCTAAGTTTTCTGGTAATTGCCTATTTTTTGTCACTAACAGAAAAGTTATACAATAATCTTCTCGTACGAACCTATTTTGCTAAACTATTGGTCTATTTACGACGATTAAACTATTAATCTTTCTACTTTACGACCAACTAATCCATTGTATTTTTCAAGTTACTCTGTCAGTGACGTGACCAGTGACGCAGAATAAGTTTGCTGCAGTAACTCGTGACGTCACTAGTTACCTTGGTTTCAGAGACACGTTTACCAAAACTCGGGTAAATAACAATTATATTGCATTCGAAGGACGTCTATATAGGCCTACACGCGAAGCACACAGCTTAATAATACTACTGTGTCAAGCGCAGGTCGTTCTGAAAATACTGAACGATATTTAGAATATCTCAGAGTTCTCTTCCGATTCGTTGTAAAAAGGAAAACCCCGTATCTGTACAGAAGTAATAAGAGCGAGATATACAGAAGATGAGGACGATGACTATGACATGGAAGGTGATAAGAGATGATAGAATATGTGGCGAGGAGTGCCTGACTCCCGTCTTCCCCTCCTCGTCGGAAACTCTACTTCCATAGGCCTTTAAACAGAGTCTACACTAGCATGTGAAACCACTACCCTCGCGAGACTTTTCCTCAATCCATGTACCAGGAGAACACAACCTCCGTGGCCTGAGTACATGGCCCGTGGTACCATTGTTAGCAATTAAGCCCCGAGGCCTGGAATGGTCCCTGACCCGTTATCCCACAACTTGTAAGCGAGTAGCGGGACCACTACAGCTTGCTACTCTCTCCAACACCAGTAACCATTCTATATAAACTACGAGATGTGAGACATGCAACGTTCTGTGAGGTTATTTAGGCCATTTAAGCCGGCGGAGGAAGTGGGGGACAAGGAGCAAGTGACCCTCCTGAAGATAACCGAAAGTTACAATATGAACAATTGCATTATGTCAAAATAAGTAGATATTTATAAGGTTATATTTACCCGTGAAAGATGTGATGGTTGAAGACACCGTTGTTCTTTGAACTTTACAACGATTATGGCTGTGATAATTAACTGCCACGGTACTCGTGTGCTAGATCCCCTCCCGGTAGGTTTACCATTATCCTCCCCTGTTTGTCATTACCTTCTAAATAAAATTATTCATATGCTTGGTATTACGGCGAGGTCTCCATTCGTCCCAGAAATACAGACATCCTCTTTAAAGTGTTTATTCTTAAATTTTATTCTCTTATCTTGTTTTTTCACATAATCTATTCCGTTGTTGACTATTTCAAGTTTGGTTTACGTATCTGCTTGTTATGTACTCTTAGAAATACATGTTTCGTAACTTTAAACAAATAAATGTTCAGATAGGCTTTCAAAGACGATCGCCATACATCGGCACAAAATGCAAGATATGACAGCGTGAGTTCCCTTGAACACCACTTCCCTGAAAGTCAGAAGGTGGTTTGCTTAAACGTGTAGCGTATCTAGTCTTCGTTACAGCGCTTATTTTCAACCCAAAATTAAAAAGGTATTTGGAATTCGGTGTTGTAGTACGTCCGGTTTAAAATCGTCAGCATTTCTCACAGTTGTGATTGAAAATCGAGCGATAATGCAATTGCGGAACATTATAATCCAGTTGTCATGGTAATTGCCAGTTCAGAATTGGTTAAAAGCAGTGGCGAGCTCCCAGCATCTCTTCGACTATGTCTGTCAAAATACCGTTTTAATTTTATTAAAATAATAAAGTAGTCTCATTTGATTACTAACGTAATTTCTTTATTTCCTCCATCCAAATATTCTAAAAAGCCAGACTATGGTAATAATTTGGCCTGCAAGTAGTGTAGATGTCACGCAATATGTTTGTGTTTATCCTGTTCAGGCCCGCCCCAGAGAGGTGGTAAAAGTGTAAAATGCCCAGGGGCCCGAGTTCCGGAGGGGCGAACAGGGTTGGTGTTTTTTACTGCGGAAAATAATAGCTTGAGTGGCGAGATCCATAAAAGAGATACCAATATAGTATAAAAAGTACAAAGTACAAATTTTCTATCATGACAAAATAATTCCCATTATATGAAATGTTCTAGAAACAAATAAAAACATACACAAAACTCAAAAATTAATCATTTATTTACTCATACGCGTTTCAATGACAAAGTCTATATAACTAGTTGTAATTATTGTTGTACGTACAATTAGGTACAAGTAGTTGTAAGTTAGAGTTTTGTGTATGTTTTTATTTGTTTTTAACATAACCTCACAAGCTAAGCTCATAAAGAATATTTGTATGAAATGTTCCATTCACACAAAATGCAATGTCTTAGTCGCTGTAAACGAACGGGAGTTTATTTCAACAAAACTAAACATATACAGGTTAGATTCAGTAGGCCTAGTTGGTTTTAACACGGAATTTATTTATAATGTCGAGCAAAAATACAGGGTTGTATTCCTATGTTGGAAGTAATGAAGGGGCTTCGTGTTGTCCAAGGGCCTGATATTTCTTTGGGCGGGCCTGATCCTAGTGATAAGAATTTTGACACATTTATGGAATTAGTAGAGTATAATAGAAAGAGTTCGACAAGCTTTTAGTACGAAGAGCTCGCAAGAAGATTCGCTGATGATTCGGAAGAAATATACATACATAAAATCTACCCAAGGGGTTGCAGTCCTATTTTAGAATTATCAAGATCGTATTATTTTTTTGTAGTTTAAAGTAATCAATAGATTTGGTGTTTATGAAATATGAAGGATAAAGAAAGAAATTAGGATAATGGATAGAGTTATCTAGAATAGGAACAAAAATAGGTTTGGTCTTAGGGGAAAATTATGCATAGGGTGCCATAAGCAAGTCTCTATCGGTTACTTGGAGGCTCGTCAAGCAGCTACCCACCCGAATGAGAAAGAGGGGGTGGATTTTCACAATATTTTAGTTTCAAGGCCATCAGTGTGTGTGAGTATTATCATCTACGAGAGGATTGTGAGTATAGGAAGGGTCAAGGTAGGGAGATAAATCCACCTGGAGGAAGACAAAGGGGAGAGGATTGTAAATATAGGAAGGGTCAAGTTAGGGAGATAAATCCACCTGGCGGAAGACAAAGGGGAGAGGATTGTGAATATAGGAAGGGTCAAGGTAGGGAGATAAATCCACCTGGCGGAAGACAAAGGGGAGAGGATTGTGAATATAGGAAGGGTCAAGGTAGGGAGATAAATCCACCTGGCGGAAGACAAAGGGGAGAGGATTGTGAATATAGGAAGGGTCAAGGTAGGGAGATAAATCCACCTGGCGGAAGACAAAGGGGAGAGGATTGTGAATATAGGAAGGGTCAAGGTAGGGAGATAAATCCACCTGGCGGAAGACAAAGGGGAGAGGATTGTGAATATAGGAAGGGTCAAGGTAGGGAGATAAATCCACCTGACGGAAGACAAAGGGGAGAGGATTGTGAATATAGGAAGGGTCAAGGTAGGGAGATAAATCCACCTGACGGAAGACAAAGGGGAGAGGATTGTGAATATAGGAAGGGTCAAGGTAGGGAGATAAATCCACCTGGCGGAAGACAAAGGGGAGAGGATTGTGAATATACGAAGGGTCAAGGTAGGGAGATAAATCCACCTGGCGGAAGACAAAGGGGAGAGGATTGTGAATATAGGAAGGATCAAGGTAAGGAGATAAATCCACCTGGCGGAAGACAAAGGGGAGAGGATTGTGAATATAGGAAGGGTCAAGGTAGGGAGATAAATCCACCTGGCGGAAGACAAAGGGGAGAGGATTGTGAATATAGGAAGGGTCAAGGTAGGGAGATAAATCCACCTGGCGGAAGTCAAAGGGGAGAGGATTGTGAATACAGGAAAGGTCAAGGTAGGGAGATAAATCCACCTGGCGGAAGACAAAGGGGAGAGGATTGTGAATACAGGAAGGGTCAAGGTAGGGAGATAAATCCACCTGGCGGAAGACAAAGGAGAGAGGATTGTGAATATAGGAAGGGTCAAGGTAGAGAGATAAATCCACCTGGCGGAAGACAAAGGGGAGAGGATTGTGAATATAGGAAGGGTCAAGGTAGGGAGATAAATCCACCTGGCGGAAGACAAAGGGGAGAGGATTGCGAATATAGGAAGGGTCAAGGTAGGGAGATAAACCAACCTGGCGGAAGACAAAGGGGAGAGGATTGTGAATATAGGAAGGGTCAAGGTAGGGAGATAAATCCACCTGGCGGAAGACAAAGGGGAGAGGATTGTGAATATAGGAAGGGTCAAGGTAGGGAGATAAATCCACCTGGCGGAAGACAAAGGGGAGATACGATACCAGAGATGCTCTCTAAGTCAGAGATATTTCTATACGTTGCACAACCTTGTAAAAAGGGTAGGACTAAGCAGACATATTTATCTCATGGTAGACCTACTGAGAGAAGGGGAATATTATGGCAACTAGTAGGCAAGGTCGCTACCTGAAGTAAACCTGCTTCTTCGGGATTAAATAGTGGAGTCTTCTCTCTACAATTTGTAACAAATGTGGTGACTGAGATAACGTTAAGGTAATGTGAGATTGGAGCAAGAAATTAGAGTGGGCTTTTATTTTATAGAGAATAGATGTGGTATATTGATATATTTCTCTATCAGTTGAACCCCAAGTAATGATGTTAAGAACAAAATACTAAAATTAATTATAAAAGCTTCATATAGATTTGGATGAAACGTGTTTTCATTTCATAACGACCGGACTATCGGGATAAATATTTTGCTCCAATAGGCCTAAATTTCATAACGACCGGACTATCGGGATAAATATTTTGCTCCAATAGGCCTACATTTCATAACGACCGGACTATCGGGATAAATATTTTGCTCCAATAGGCCTACATTTCATAACGACCGGACTATCGGGATAAATTATATTAATTAAAACAACCTCTCACCACAAATTCAACAAATTTTATTTTAACCTTATGTACATTTCGACTACAAAGTAATCATCTTCAGAGGTATTTTTACAAATAACTCTTTATTTTAATTAATATAAACATTTACGCCACAGTTGCTTTAAGTTGTTATCGGGATAAATATTTGGCTCCAATAGGCCTACATTTCATAACGACCGGACTATCGGGATAAATATTTTGCTCCAATAGGCCTACATTCCGGATAATCCGTACTTCAGCACTAGAAGTAACGACTTCGTGCAAAAACTTGAACATCTAGAATAAATCTGATAAAACGAAATAAAGTGGGAGAAGAAATAAAAAACAGAATTAAGAAAGAAAATTATTGACATTTCTCTCTAAAAATCACTTATTATGTCAGGAAACCTAATATTTATACAAAAAATAGTCGATTGCATTGTGAGCAGAAATAAAAAAAACAATATGGGGTTATTTCACCTATTGCGATGGCCGTTTATGGTACAATGACGGCAGAACTAGTCGACAAAGATTAAAACTACAGGTTTTAAGATGTTTACTCGCTTTATAAGAGCGGATTCCAACGTCGAAATATATAAGTTGTTAAAGATTTCCGTTTCTAGAATAGTAAAGATGTCATGAAATCAGAGCAATATAACGTCTGTGTGGAAATGTATACAGAAAACAAATTTGCAATTGGAAGACTAAATTATCCAGTGGCGTACCCAAGGCAGGGGCCAAGGAGGCCCGGAGGATTTAGCATGAGGAAACAGAAAATTAATAAATAAATTTAAAATGACTAGAAAAATATTATATATTTGACTCCTGGAATTTAGGTGTAAGGTAATACGAAAGACAATAGAAAATAACATTTAGCCTACTTGTAAATTGAATTCTCTGATTCATAATTTCCTCTAGTGAACGGACTTTAATGGCCTATATTTATTCTAAACGCGACATCCTCCGTTGGATATAATACATGGTTTTACTATGTTTATTTGTGCCTGAAGTATCATGTTTTAAGAGCCTTATTAGGCTTTAAGTAGCATTAAAATATTAGCAATTTTTAATGTATCATATTTTTTTTTTAATCTTAACATTTCGCTTTGCGGTAAAATACGCAGTTTTTGAGTTGGCACCTTAAAGTATAACAAAGTAAGTATTGAGGTTACGTGATAATTGATAATTATGGGCAAATACTAAAATTGTCGAAAAATAATAAACAACCTACACTACTGTGACATATAAAACACAGATTTAGTCTTAATTCGAGTCGTTTTTAAGCTGCATATGCATACAAAATATAAGTTTTAGAGAAGTAAAAATTCAAATTTTTTTCGGGGGTGAACAAACCGAAATCCCCCCGGCCCCGTTGTAGCTCTGGCCCTCCTTCACAAAATCCTGGGTGCGCCCCTGAAATGATCTATGCTTGTTTAGGCCGCACAATTCTAAAGCAATTCACGTGGTTGTCGCTTGTCGGAAGGGAAGTATTTCGGGTAAAACTGTATTCTAACATAACCTACAAATCGACGCCGAGATACGATGTGTTAAACTTATCCTTGACAATTCGTGTTCACCTTTGCGTTAGTGAAAGCGTAGGGAAACCAGCATCATGCCTGCTTTCAAGGTACTGTGGAGTAATCGCAGTTTTCCTTTTTAGTTCCCGGCGAATCCTGTCCCAGTTTGCTTTGATACGAAATGTCTACCCACCAGGTCAAAGAAAAGCAAGGACGAGTGTTGAAAACGTTTGGCATGTGTGTTACCCATATGAGTTGTATGTCAGAGGTTATATGAGTTACAGGTCTTTTAAATCATTAAGTTATTTTTTGTGAAATGTTGGTGATGATTGGCAGACTGATGGATAGCTCTTATGTGGAACCGAAATCATATTTACTCGGTACGTTTTTACGAATTTACATAAATCAATTCTTTTCACCAAACACTTTCTATGAAGATGAACATTACATATTCTTGCTTGTTGTCATTAGAAATCGTGTACGATTGTTGAACGCAGCCACTGATTTCAAGGCGAAACAGAACTTAAATATAGCTGTGGAACATGGTCACTTACTTAAAAAGGAACGGAAATTTGTGGAACTTATAATTTATTCTGGAAAAAGAACAGAACTTATATCAATAGGATCGTCGATTCTTTTTGAATGAGAAACGGAACGCATAATTAAACGGCTGTGGAACGAGACCATCTAATCTGAAAAGCGATCAGTAGATATATCAATAAGGCTGTGGATCGTGGCTATCCTTTGAAAGAGTATCGGAACGCTTATTTATACGGCTGTGGAACGAGACCATCTAATCTGAAAAGCGATCAGTAGATATATCAATAAGGCTGTGGATCGTGGCTACCTTTGAAAGAGTATCGGAACGCTTATTTATACGGCTGTGGAATGAGACAATCTAATCTGAAATGGGATCATTACATATATCAATAATGCTGTGGATCGTGGCTACCTTTTGAAAGAGGAACGGAAAGCTTATTTCTACGACTGTGGAACGAGACCATCTAATCTGAAAAGGGATCAGTAAATATATCAATAAGGCTGTGAATCGTGGCTACCTTTTGACAAAGTAACGGAACGCTTATTTATACGGCAGTGGAACGAGACCATCTAATCAGAAAAGGGATCAGTACATATATCAATAAGGCTGTGGCTCGTGGCTACTTTTTGAAAGAGGAACGGTACGCTTATTTATACGGCTGTGGAACGAGACCATCTAATCTGAAAAGGGATCAGTAAATATATCAATAAGGCTGTGAATCGTGGCTACCTTTTGACAAAGTAACGGAAAGCTTATTTATACGGCAGTGGAACGAGACCATCGAATCAGAAAAGGGATCAGTACATATATCAATAAGGCTGTGGCTCGTGGCTACTTTTTGAAAGAGGAACGGAAAGTTTATTTATACGGCTGTGGAACGAGACCATCTAATCAGAAAAGGGATCAGTAAATATATCAATAAGGCTGTGGATCGGGGCTACCTTTTGACAAAGTAACGGAACGCTTATTTATACGGCTGTGGAACGAGACCATCTAATCAGAAAAGGGATCAGTACATATATCAATAAGGCTGTGGATCGTGGCTATCCTTTGAAAGAGGAACGGTACGCTTATTTATACGGCTGTGGAACGAGACCATCTAATCTGAAAAGGGATCAGTACATATATCAATAAGGCTGTGGATCGTGGTTACTTTTTGAAAGAGGAACGGAATATTTATCTATACGACAATGGATCACTGCTAACACATTACTGCAAATGATTTGATTCTCGATTATACCGAGAGATCTCGTATTCTTATAAGGAATTACGCAGAACGAGTGTCATTAAGTCTTCCTTACGGTGGTGATGATGCCGGTAGACTATAATTGGAAACAACGTTAGGCTAATATGTACTGCAATATACGAAGAAGCGACATGCCCACTTTACACTTATTGCCGTCTGTTCAGACTAAACGCATTTAGGCCGTTACATCAGCTGTTACTTAATGCACAATAACAATCAAATTTCCCGGTTATGTAGGCCTACAGTGTTACGTGAGTTCCCACGGCCACAAGAGCGTTGAGCGTTATGGCACAGACAGTTCTTGTTTTGTATGCGCATGCGCATATGTGTTTATGCCTAATGTTAGACAAGCGTGTAGCCGAGTGCGTTTTATTTCACCACCAACCGTTCTTCTCCGGCCAGACATGTAACGGAGAACAAATGTTTCTGTCTGGCAAGCATAGCTGGATGTCTTTCCTCCAACATCTCCCGGAGAGTATCCTTCCCGCCCTTCTATCCTGCCTAAGGTCTCTCTAGCTATATTTCTATTACGTTTCTTAGCTTGGTAGTTGGATGATCAGTCCTGAACCCTTTTCTTTAAAGAAACTAACGCCCATTTCAAACGATCATGATAAAGTTACTAACGCTCATTTATAAACGGAGGCGGTTCACGAGAGGTGGTGTGGGTAAAGGCTAAATCTCAAAAAACGTACAAATGGAGACTATTGTTAATCTTCACCTGGAATCCCACAGTTCCGGTGAGCCATATTGCTGAGATATCGTGTTTCCTGAATCTCTTATTGCGGACTGATCTTCTATAGGTTCACAGCTGGTTTTCCAAATTTAGCTGTGTTGCTTTATTTCTCCGCTGCTTTACTCTCATTTTTCTTACCTTGCACTGTGGTTAACCTGTCAGCTTGTACAATACCCGGAACTATACCCATGGTTCTATACCTGCGATGCTAGATTCACACTGTGAAAACGTACTGAGACAGAACGTTTTCGATCGCTCCGTGGCGATCTTCATCAGTGTCTTCTCTTCTTGTACTCTTGGACTGCAGTCTGTCTTGCTGTGCTAAACTCTTGCATTTTGTATAGTCAATTACGTTCGGTGAATCTAAATTGATCACTTTAATTTATGTCTATCCGAAGTTTAAATTTTGTAAATTTGTGAAAACCTACTGAGACAGAACGTTTTCGATCGCTATGTGGCGATCTTCATCAGTTTCTTTACGAATTTAAAATTTAGGTAAATTTGTTAAAAATCTATCGAGTCAATAAAATTTCAGCTCTACTTTAATAGTTATCATCTGTAGGCCAATCATTATAGAAAAATAATAATAAAGTACCGGCAGTATGAATACTATTAGAGGAAACCTATTTTTACCGAATAATTGTAAATATAATAAATAGAAAAGTAATAATAAAATACCGGCAGTATGAATATTATTAGATGAAACCTAATAATTTTTACCGAATAATTATAAACATTTGTCAATTAAACAACTTTTGACAATTAAAATCCTAACGGACGAAACCATCTTGGCATTCGCTCCAGTGAGGTGTCTTCCGCCTTACGACCAGCAGTAGCCCAGTTTTTGACGAACGGTCTGTCTAATAAAACCGATTTTCGTTTCTCACGTCACTACAGTAACGTTACAATTTTGTACCGCCAGATTACTGTACCGACTCCTAGAGGGACAAGTACGTGACGCCGGTGCTGCGTGACTAAGCGGCTTCCCATAAAGTACTGCTGTGCTGAGCACAGATCCTAATCTGGAGAGAATAGGCCCATTAAATAACAGCGTCTGAGTGCAGCTACTGGAGCTCTGCGTAAGCGGAAGCTTTAAATCAAGCATTCTTTCTAATTAGCTGCACAAAACTTCATCGAAATTCGATGATAAAGCGCCAGCAGTGACGGTGGCTATTGCACGCATTAATTAACTGCCGAAAATAGGTTGAGAAGGAAGCAAAGCATTTGTCTTACAACTTTTTTCTGCAAAAAAGTGTTTAATGAAATGTCGTTGAAAAACATTAATACGAGATTAAGTTTGTTCTTATCGAAAAACCAAAATAATGATGTAACTCACTCCGTAAACTTAAAGAAACCCAAGGTTCCATCTACGGAAGTCCAATTAGATCTCCCATCTGGTTCACACCTTCGTTACCTCCCACCTGTTCTCGGTTCTTTAGACATATTATGTTAAGAAATTAGTCTCAAGACATTTTGTATTCATGACTACGTATTTTTTAAATTAGCCTTTAGGGAAATGCTATTCGTCTTTAACTTATGTCTTTAGATTTTAAGATTTCTGCTTCTATCCAGCGGCTATCCTTGCCTGCTGCTACTGTCTTCCTCCTCCTCCACAGCCCCACAGACAGCCAGATGCTGGGTCCCCCTCCATTGAGGCATAAAAGGCAGATCGTGGAACCCACTATTCCGATCCCGTATGGTATCTATTTAGTTTAGGTAATTACAAAAATAAGAAAATAGCATAAAAAAACGACAACGCTTTTAGTTAATTTTACACACGACTAAACGAAAGAAGACATTTCTGTCTACCAACTAACCAGTTCAAAACTTGGATAAAGTGTGATTTGAATCAGAGTTTTAAAATCATTGTTAACTCAGTAACGTCCTACCTACTTGGCAAGATCGAAATTTTATAAATAATCCCAAGTTTTGTCTTTAGTCGCTAATTGTAAGCGGAAGTCCCTGACCGAAAAAAGATATATATCTGCCAGTGGCAGGGATACGAATGCTATTTCGGACGCTCAGATTTCACTATGACAGTTTTTGTCATATTGATTATTTTGTTTACGCAAGATTTGTTTAAATACACAAAACACATACAGTATTTCCAAAAGCTTTGCTAATTCTTCGATACACCTTCCACTAAAGTTCAAACTTACCAAAGCCTTAGTTGATCCTATTTGATGCAAATTTTTCACCTAAGGAGAATCCTATTAAGAGTTCTTTCGCAAACTTTCAATACTGTCCATCTTTAATTGTTTTTACTACCCAACACTGGCGGATCATCAGCAGCAATACTACTTTCATTCTTTCTACTCCACATTGCTTTATCTAAGCTTTCCTTTTTTAAATCGAATATCAGTAGCAGCCAGTCGAATCGCACATATAACGATCCCACCACCATAACCTACAAATTGTTCAGTGATGATGACATTATGTTCCCGGTATTTTTGGCTTTATTTACCTCCTTTTACGTACTTGCACAGGTACACATAACAATCTCATGACGTATTCTCGGAATAATTTGTCGACAAACAAGAATATATTAGGCCGCTATTTAAGCATTCTGACTATAATTCTATTTTTAAGTTTAAGAACATAAATGGAGCTAATTCCATTAATGGGAGCCTTATCGCGTTTATTATTGTCGAAACAAACATTGAACGTAATTTGTATGTACAGAGTTGTGACGTAACGCAAGGCTAATTTTATTTTGGGAAAATAATAACACGTGTGTAGGCTACATTGTAAACACAAGGAGTAGGTTATTGTCTGCCTATATATTATTTCAAATAGAAAAACAAACATACTTATTACTTATACAGTAAAATCCTTTTCCACCGAAATTATGGAAGCTTCGGATAAGCAGCCATTTCGGATAAGCCAGTATTTCAAGGTATATTTCTTTCAGTAAAACCTGGTTTACTGTAAATATTACAGTAGTTGTATTTTCTACAATAAATCATAGAGAAATAGAATTGCTTTCACTGGCAATCCTCTTTCATTCAAAAAATACCCAACTTTCGGAACAAACTATTGTGAATCCCTCCGCTGCTCCGCTGACATCCATGGGCTTTGTAATAAACTGGTAGGGTATTTGGGTAAATATTTCCTAGAGTTCTTGCTTTGGCCGCTTTACCAATGCATAATAGAGGTAGCCTACATGTACTGGAAGAATTCGCTACCTTTAATAGCGTTATTCTTTTATTTTTGCATATTTAACCAGGCGCTGAACGTTCCTTAACACATGCCAAAGAATTTTTTTTTGGGAACATTTTAAAATTTAATCCCGACTCATCCGCATTAAATATTTAGTGTATCCGTCGATCGTCACTACAAATTCGGTTTTAAAAACAATCAAAGTCTTATAGTTCGCGGACATTTTCTCCTACATAACTAAGTTGGCGAATGCCTTACGGTTCTTGAACCTATCCGACCATCCGTTGGTAGCAACAAAATCCTTTCCATCTTCGTCTAAAATATCAGCAAGGGGTTTGGCCTTTTCTTAAAGGACTGGTCAGGGCAATGGCACACCTTTATCTCTCTGTTGAGTAATTTTGATGGGAAAGTAACGGCAGTGGGGCTGGCAGCGGAGGCGCTTGCTGCTCATCACTTAGCAACGAACTACCAACGAGCTGTTTTCTTTATAGACTCCAAAGCCGCCGTAATTGCAATAGCCGACAACTCTTCAACAGACTGTTCTAATATATTCCACTGCATAGAAGCAATCTCACATCTTCTGTAAAATGAATGGTCAATTAGGCTTCAGTGGATCCCAAGTCACGTCGGCATCACAGGTAACGAAAGAGCAGACGACCTTGTAAAAAAATGGAGCGCAGATGCAACAACCCTACGCAGAAACCAGCCTCACTTCTGCCAAACACCTTATCGATACAGTCCTGAAATACTCCATGAAACAAGGGCACGAAGAAGCCAGTAGAGAGAAACAGTGGGCATCACTTAACAGTCGCAGTCTTCTAGGGCCCACAAGCGATAGGGCAACTGCCTTGGCTAACTTTCGACTCCTGACGGCACGTTAGGCATCTCCAGGCCCACCTCTACCGTCTTTGCCTAGTAGAATCCGATACGTACCCGCTCTGTTTCGATGGTGTCATGTATGGGGACCACATTTCAACCTGTCCTAAGCTGGACGACCAGCTGTCCAGAATCGGTCGTTACTGGGAGGCTCGACGCCTAATGGCTCAACAACCATGCGCGGGCATTGGCTAAAGTAAAGTAAATCTCTCTGTTGAGTGAACCAAAGAAACAACCTTTTATTAATTTTTGCATGTTTCGAACATTTCACAGTTTTCCAGTTCGGAATTTCGGTCGAATGTTCCACAACTATGTCCTCACACTTAACCCAATCACTCACAGTGGATATCCCAATACTATACTTATCTTCATTTCTGTTAGGAATATTTGTCTTTCATAACATTAATATATTTTCCTCTGTTAACGCGTTTCGAAATGACTGCATTTTCAAAACATAAATCGTATTCACTTAACGAGTCAACAGAAGAAAATATTGTGATCTTAGGAAAGACAGAAAAGTGTACTCAGATATACGCTGCAGCAACTCTTTTTAGTAAAGCCCCACATTTTCTACGTGTCTTACTGATTCGAGTTTTCTTTAATTTCCACAATGATTTTTTTCGAAGATATGGCATGAAACAAAGTTTTTAGAGTTTTTAGAAATTAAAACAATTGAAGTTATGTTAACAGTAACTAGTGTCTCAACCGACAATACAGTCCATAGCTACCTTATGTCCTATGAAAATTAACTGGAGTAAATGACTAATAGACGTAACAAGAACAATTTCCCTTCCCCCCTCCGCGCAGGATGTTTACCGCTTGGCGTATGAATCACGGGGCAGGCCGATTTGGCCGGATCACCTGGCCTATTTACAGAAATTCTCCATACTCGGCCAAGAGTTTCGGTAATTCCGGGTTTCGGTTAATCGAAGTTCGCATTAGAGGGGTCTTACTGTACACACACATGTAAACATTTCCATCGTCCTTCAGGTTCCTTCTCTCTATAACTGATTCGGTGTCGTCCCTCCACGATCTCCGTGATTTGCCTCTTGTTCTACTCATTAGACTCTATTTGTTTCTGTTGGTAGCTGGAGACATCGATCTCATATCACTTTAATCTTCGTGGTCTACCTCTTCTTCTACAATTCTATAGGCACCATTTGTTTGTCTCTCTGAGTTACTTAGTTTACTCAAATACGTAACTTGAGTAAAGGTTTTCTTTATTCAAATAGAAACATAAAATATACTTGAACAAATAAAGGCTTATTTCTCTCAAACCTTTCCTAATCACCTATTATAATACCAGTTTCCATCTCGCAAGCTTCTTCTACTTTCTTCAGAGGCTTGGAAACTCATAGATCATGTGTAGGCCCTACTGATCATTTGTGTATTGGTCGAACTCCTGAGCAACATCTGGCGTCCTCAAATAGTCGGGTAGCGGTCTTTACTAAAACGCAACGCACATCCTGGAAATTCAGTCATTGGGTAGGGTTACGATAAAACAGATGAAGGTCTATTTGTAAGTACTTGGATCGAATTAACCAGAAGGCTTATCGGAGTTAACTAATTCGGAGTGGTACTGGTACCTCCTGCTGATCCAGTAATCTAATTGGTGTATTAGCCTTCTTAAAGTGCCGGGCCAGTGATCAGTCTTAGTCTTTAGGCTCCAGTGTGGGCACGAGGCTAGACACCCAAGTGCGGGGGTTTTGAGATAGAAGCAGATTCGTGAGGGGTGAGTTTAGATAACCCTCAATAGCTTTACTTTTGTACACGAGAGCGGTAACTTAAAAAAACCCTTCACCAGCTTTGCTTATACTTTTAGCGATCTTTATTTTTTCCAATCTCCTTAACAAAACACTGGGAAATTAACAACGCCTAACCCTAAATCTTCCGATATCGGTCGGGATAGACGTCCAACGTCAGACGCGACGTTCGTACAGTTGAACCACTTTGATAAAAATCGCCTAGCGCAGGCATGTGGAGGTGAGGGCAGGGTTTGGCCACGTGCTAGGGAGAGGAGGAAGAGAAAGTTCAAAGTAGAAACGCTACTAGCCTGACTACATACTTTCGGCTGAGTTGATTCATTTATGGACGTCAAGACGAAAATCCCGAGTACTACTCGGTTGCACCATTTCTTAAAGAAACTAAAAACACGTGCACTATAAAATACATAAGATAAAACCTAAATCAAAACATAATACCAGCAAATGTGTTTGGAAAGGTACGTATAGATCCATCACCGGCTGCTTTCACGACCAACTGAAGTGTCGCTCTGAGCTGTCACCCTAACGCGCAAGCGCACTGGCGCCTCTTGGCACTGCTCATCCAACACAAAGATTTTTCACAAAGTGATTCGACTGTACTTAAACACCGACCCCTCGTACAATGACTTATATAACCGGACGAACTATATAAGTTTCGTAATTATCTAATATTTACCAAATAACCTATTCATAGAAACGTTCGTATATTAAAACATTGTTTCTACACTCTCAAAAAAACAGTATTTAAGATTTTTAAAATGTTTCAGGCCATCCGGAAGGTGATGTATCTGTGAGTATGAATGTTACAAGGAAGGTAAAGAATGAGAAATGTAAATCCAAACAAAGGGACATTGTTGGTCCTACCGAAAAGAATGATAATCATGTAAAAGTCGATTTGAAAGAATGAGTTTCAAAAAGAATAATTGCTTTGCTGAAATATTACGGGCGAGCAAATCACAGAAGGTTGAACCAGATTCTTTGTTGGAACGAACGAACGGGTTTGGTTCACTGAGGTAGAAATGGGTAACAAGATTAAAGACAACAATTAAAGGGACTTGTCTGAAAGGTAGTTCAAAACAGCCCAAGGCTTTCAAAAGTAAAATGAAAACATGCGGAAAATGTTTAGAATATATTCACAAATACTGTAAAGTAGTTACAAAACGAAGTAATAAAGATCAGTGGAATGAATGTATTGCGGTGGTGGATTGATATTGCTGCTTAGAATAAGGAGGGCTTGTGAAACCATGAACCACTATAACCGAAACCAAACAAGCCGGACGTCTATTAGCAAAGCACACAACCCCGATTTATGCACTTTGGCGCTTCTCCAAACGTCTCTTTAAACTTTCCCGCTTCGGCTTTTCGTTTTTTTCGTTAATAACTTACTTTTATTATGCACCGTTACAAGTAACGTCTAAAGGCGTCGTCGGTAGATGTTGGATTTGGCAGCGCCCGTCACTTGGCAGGATATGACGTCACTTCCGTTTTGGCTCCTCTAAAGTACATTACGTGTTTTTGCTAACCTTTTTTTATTACAGTTCAACGTGAAACTGGACGTGCGTGGAGTCGTTGAATACAAAGCAGGTGGCGCACAGCGTTGGTGTGAAACAACACACACACGCTCGCGGCGCGTACACAGACACGCGCGCGCGCATACACACACTCACCACAGCGCGGTGACAATTTTTATAATGTTTTTAAGAGAGAAGCAGGAAGCTAAGAGGTAAATAGATAATATTGTAATGCGAAATGTCTGCATGTATTTTATTCTTTTACGCTATGAAACTATTCATTTCAACACTTGTGAACATCTCGGTGTACCTGGCTCTTTACATTTTCTGTTACCATCCTATCTTCTGCTATTCTTCAGGCCATTCATTCTACTTCATATGTTTCAATATCTTTACTTACTGGTGAACATAACTTGTCATTTACTATAAGTTATTTTTCGTGTCTCTATAATTTCAATAGTTCCTAATACTTGCTTGCTCCTCACTGTGTCTGGTCTCGTCTTGCGCAGAGCTTGACGCTTTATGCATTTTAACTTCTATATATTTACTTTAACATTTTCTTTTTGTTTAGAAGAAACTGTTTGTAAAAGTTTGTTTACGTAACAAAAAGACACACAAGAAAATTTAAAAGTAAAATAAAACTTATTATTGTAGCGAATGAATTATAACTGTTATTATTGTAGGGAATGGATTATAACTGTAACATTATATCAATGAACTGTAACGGGCATTAACGTGACGAATGGATTATAACTGTTATTATTTACCTAATAAATTACAACTGTTATTATTGTAGCAAAGGGATTATAACAGTTATTATGAATTGTACAATAAGTTGTAACGGTTATTTTTGAACGAAATGGATTATAACTATTGTTATTGAAGCAAATGGATTACCTGTACTACTGTTATTATTGTAGTGAATGAACTGTAACGATTATTATTGTAACGAATGGGTTACAACTGTTATTATTGTAGTGAATGAACTGTAACGGTTATTATTGTAACGAATAGATTACAACTGTTATTATTGTAGGTAATGAATTATAACAGTTATTATTGTAACGAATGGATTACAACTGTTATTATTGTAGTTAATGAACTGTAACGATTATTATTGTAACGAATGGGTTACAACTGTTATTATTGTAGTGAATGAACTGTAACGGTTATTATTGTAACGAATAGATTACAACTGTTATTATTGTAGCTAATGAATTATAACAGTTATTATTGTAACGAATGGATTACAACTGTTACTATTGTAGGGAATTGATTATAACATTTATTATTGAAAAAGATTTATTATAACTGTTATTATTGAAGTAAATGGATTACAACTGTTATCATTGTAGTAATAAATTGTAACTCTTATTATTTTAGAGAATGAATAAATTGCATTAGCAAATGTAATAAAACTGTCATTTCTGTAGCGAATGAATTGTAATTGTTATCATCGTAGGGAAAGGATTATAACTGTTATTATTGTATCAAATAGATTATAACTGTTATTATTGTAGGGAATGGATAACTATTGTACGAAATGAATTGTAACTATTATTACTGTAGGAAATGATATAACTTTTATTTTTGTAGCGAATGAGTTGCAATTGTAAGGATTCTATTATTACTGTTATTATTGTAGACATGGTTGTTACTATTATTATTGTAGACATAGTTATTATTGTAGACATGGTTATTACTGTTATTATTGTAGACATGGTTATTACTGCTATTATTGTAGCCATGGTTATTACTGTTATTATTGTAGACATGGTTATTACTGTTATTATTGTAGACATGGTTATTACTGTTATTATTGTAGACATGGTTATTACTGTTATTATTGTGGCCATGGTTATTACTGTTATTATTGTAGCCATGGTAATTACTGTTATTATTGTAGACATGGTTATTACTGTTATTATTGTAGACATGGTTATTACTGTTATTATTGTAGACATGGTTATTACTGTTATTATTGTAGACATGGTTATTACTGTTATTATTGTAGACATGGTTATTACTTTTATTATTGTAGACATGGTTATTACTGTTATTATTTTAGCCATGGTTATTACTGTTATTATTGTAGACATGGTTATTACTGTTATTATTGTAGACATGGTTATTACTGTTATTATTGTAGACATAGTTATTACTATTATTGTAGACATGTATATTACTGTTATTATTGTAGACATGGTTATTACTATTATTGTAGACATGTATATTACTGTTAATATTGTAGACATGGTTATTGCTGTTATTATTGGTAAGTAATAAATTACAACATTAACACACATAATACCGAAAAATACAAGAATGATACTTTCTCACGTAAGACGGATTGCTTTCTTATGGTAGGTATTTCTTTTAGTGTGGCAGTGGAGAGGTTTGTACTCGCTGCTTCAAGTTCATAGTTATAACCATTCTCATCAGAACCACGTGAGTGGAAATCATGTGCAATAGAAGAGGAATACAGCTCTAGAGCTTTGCTACAGTACACGTTGAACAAAGGGGAGTATAGCTAAATGGAGAGTGGGATAAGCCAATAGAGCATCGCGATGCGTCTAATTAGGTCTAACCTCTTGTACGATGTTGCAGATTAGCGGGGATAGAGTCGCATGTCCGGTGTCGCACTACCCTAGAGTTCTCTCACTAGACAATCTAACCCCTTCTTTACACGTTACAGTATTACAAATCGCTGAGGGTTCTCCGGAGCAAAGTGGCGGTGCTCAATCTGCCACACAATAAACGTAAACCAAAGCTGTAGTTGAAATTTAAACATATAAATTAGCAAATTAAATCTAGCAAGAACAAAGCATCGCGCACTAATGCTAATGTATTAGGTCCACTCGTACGGCAACAGTCCGAGTAAATAATAGGATTTGAAACTGCAACCCACGGTGATTTAAAGCGCCATCTACGAACGTGAATAAAATAGAATTTGCGCCCTAGATTCCCCGGAGCGTGTTATTTATTGGCAAGTTTCTGCATGCAAAACCTAGTCGTTAATAGGAGCGGGCAAGAAACGTTCACAGGTTATTTTACTGAAGCGTCCGTGCTGGCAAATCTGAAATCACTTTACTGCAACAAGATAAAATGTATTCTGAAAACAATCGATAAATTTAATACGTAGTGACACCTGTTACACGTTTCGAAACCTTTAAAGAAACGTACAATGTAAATTTCTTAAAGTGATAAGAAATGGACAAATCAGACATAAATGTCAGGAAGGCCAAAACAAAAACAGCAATACACTGTAATATTTCAATATACGTCATTCAAGGGATGAAACATTGCGGCTTCAAATACCTAGAGTAGACTTGCTCTCTATCTGGATCAACAAAAGAAGTGTTTAACCGATACTCCCTTTTATAGGAAGAAATATGGACGAAATAAGGTAGAAATAAGGAAAGGATCTAACAATCCCCTAATACTGGAAAGAAATAAAAATTATGTCAGCGAGGGCAGGATCGCTTAGCTGAAGACGTGCTCTATTTTGGGGTTGAAAAGACAAGTTTAACCGTTACGCCCCCTTATAAGAAGAAGGATGAATAAAATAAGGTAGAAATAAGGAAAGGTTATTTGATCCCCTTATACTGAGAAGAGAGGAAAATTATGTCGTAACGTGGGAAAGGTCAGTTATCTGAAGGAGACTTGCTCTCTGTTAGGTTTCCAAAGAGGTTTCTAACCATTACACCCTCTTATAAGAAGAAGAATGAACGAAATAAATAAGAATAAGGTAAGGGCCTAACAATCCCCTAATACTGAAAAGAGGGGAAAATTATGTCGTAACGTGGGACAGGTCAGTTATCTGAAGGAGACTTGCTCTCTGTTAGGTTTCCAAAGAGGTTTCTAACCATTACACCCTCTTATAAGAAGAAGAATGAACGAAATAAATAAGAATAAGGTAAGGGCCTAACAATCCCCTAACACTGAGAAGAGAGGGAAATTATGTCGTAAGGTGGGAAAGGTCAGTTATCTGAAGGAGACCTGCTCTTTGTTGGGTTTCCAAAGAGGTTTCTAACCATTACACCCTCTTATAAGAAGAAGAATTAACGAAATAAATAAGAATAAGGTAAGGGCCTAACAATCCCCTAACACTGAGAAGAGAGGGAAATTATGTCGTAAGGTGGGAAAGGTCAGTTATTTGAAGGAGACCTGCTCTCTGTTGGGTTTCCAAAGAGGTTTCTAACCATTACACCCTCTTATAAGAAGAAGAATGAACGAAATAAATAAGAATAAGGTAAGGGCCTAACAATCCCCTAATACTGAAAAGAGAGGGAAATTATGTCGTAAGGTGGGAAAGGTCAGTTATCTGAAGGAGACCTGCTCTCTGTTGGGTTTTCAAAGAGGTTTCTAACCATTACACCCTCTTATAAGAAGAAGAATGAACGAAATAAATAAGAATAAGGTAAGGGCCTAACAATCCCCTAATACTGAGAAGAGAGGGAAATTATGTCGTAAGGTGGGAAAGGTCAGTTATCTGAAGGAGACCTGCTCTTTGTTGGGTTTCCAAAGAGGTTTCTAACCATTACACCCTCTTATAAGAAGAATGAACGAAATAAATAAGAATAAGGTAAGGGCCTAACAATCCCCTAACACTGAGAAGAGAGGGAAATTATGTCGTAAGGTGGGAAAGGTCAGTTATTTGAAGGAGACCTGCTCTCTGTTGGGTTTCCAAAGAGGTTTCTAACCATTACACCCTCTTATAAGAAGAAGAATGAACGAAATAAATAAGAATAAGGTAAGGGCCTAACAATCCCCTAATACTGAAAAGAGAGGGAAATTATGTCGTAAGGTGGGAAAGGCCAGTTATCTGAAGGAGACTTGCTCTCTGTTAGGTTTCCAAAGAGGTTTCTAACCATTACACCTTCTTATAAGAAGAAGAATGAACGAAATAAATAAGAATAAGGTAAGGGCCTAACAATCCCCTAATACTGAAAAGAGGGGAAAATTATGTCGTAAGGTGGGAAAGGTCAGTTATCTGAAGGAGACCTGCTCTCTGTTGGGTTTCCAAAGAGGTTTCTAACCATTACACCTTCTTATAAGAAGAAGAATGAACGAAATAAATAAGAATAAGGTAAGGGCCTAACAATCCCCTAATACTGAGAAGAGAGGGAAATTATGTCGTAAGGTGGGAAAGGTCAGTTATCTGAAGGAGACCTGCTCTCTGTTGGGTTTCCAAAGAGGTTTCTAACCATTACACCTTCTTATAAGAAGAAGAATGAACGAAATAAATAAGAATAAGGTAAGGGCCTAACAATCCCCTAATACTGAGAAGAGAGGGAAATTATGTCGTAAGGTGGGAAAGGTCAGTTATCTGAAGGAGACCTGCTCTCTGTTGGGTTTCCAAAGAGGTTTCTAACCATTACACCCTCTTATAAGAAGAAGAATTAACGAAATAAATAAGAATATGGTAAGGGCCTAACAATCCCCTAATACTGAGAAGAGGGGAAAATTATGTCGTAAGGTGGGAAAGGTCAGTTATCTGAAGGAGACATGCTCTCTGTTGGGTTTTCAAAGAGGTTTCTAACCATTACACCCTCTTATAAGAAGAATTATGAACGAAATAAATAAGAATAAGGTAAGGGCCTAACAATCCCCTAATACTGAGAAGAGAGGGAAATTATGTCATAACGTGGCAAAGGTCAGTTATCTGAAGGAGACTTGCTCTCTGTTGGGTTTTCAAAGAGGTTTCTAACCATTACACCCTCTTATAAGAAGAAGAATGAACGAAATAAATAAGAATAAGGTAAGGGCCTAACAATCCCCTAATACTGAGAAGAGGGGAAAATTATGTCGTAAGGTGGGAAAGGTCAGTTATCTGAAGGAGACATGCTCTCTGTTGGGTTTTCAAAGAGGTTTCTAACCATTACACCCTCTTATAAGAAGAATTATGAACGAAATAAATAAGAATAAGGTAAGGGCCTAACAGTCCCCTAATACTGAGAAGAGAGGGAAATTATGTCATAACGTGGCAAAGGTCAGTTATCTGAAGGAGACTTGCTCTCTGTTAGGTTTCCAAAGAGGTTTCTAACCATTACACCCTCTTATAAGAAGAAGAATGAACGAAATAAATAAGAATAAGGTAAGGGCCTAACAATCCCCTAATACTGAAAAGAGGGGAAAATTATGTCATAACTTGGGAAAGGTCAGTTATCTGAAGGAGACCTGCTCTCTGTTGGGTTTCCAAAGAGGTTTCTAACCATTACACCCTCTTATAAGAAGAAGAATGAACGAAATAAATAAGAATAAGGTAAGGGACTAACAATCCCCTAATACTGAAAAGAGGGGAAAATTATGTCATAACGTGGGAAAGGTCAGTTATCTGAAGGAGACTTGCTCTCTGTTAGGTTTCCAAAGAGGTTTCTAACCATTACACCCTCTTATAAGAAGAAGAATGAACGAAATAAATAAGAATATGGTAATGGCCTAACAATCCCCTAATACTGAGAAGAGAGGGAAATTATGTCGTAAGGTGGGAAAGGTCAGTTATCTGAAGGAGACCTGCTCTCTGTTGGGTTTCCAAAGAGGTTTCTAACCATTACACCCTCTTATAAGAAGAAGAATGAACGAAATAAATAAGAACAAGGTAAGGGCCTAACAATCCCCTAATACTGAGAAGAGAGGGAAATTATGTCATAACGTGGCAAAGGTCAGTTATCTGAAGGAGACTTGCTCTCTGTTAGGTTTCCAAAGAGGTTTCTAACCATTACACCCTCTTATAAGAAGAAGAATGAACGAAATAAATAAGAATAAGGTAAGGGCCTAACAGTCCCCTAATACTGAGAAGAGAGGGAAATTTTGTCGTAAGGTTGGAAAGGTAAGTTATCTGAAGGAGACCTGCTCTCTGTTGGGTTTCCAAAGAGGTTTCTAACCATTACACCCTCTTATAAGAAGAAGAATGAACGAAATAAATAAGAATAAGGTAAGGGCCTAACAATCCCCTAATACTGAAAAGAGGGGAAAATTATGTCATAACTTGGGAAAGGTCAGTTATCTGAAGGAGACCTGCTCTCTGTTGGGTTTCCAAAGAGGTTTCTAACCATTACACCCTCTTATAAGAAGAAGAATGAACGAAATAAATAAGAACAAGGTAAGGGCCTAACAATCCCCTAATACTGAAAAGAGGGGAAAATTATGTTCCAGCGTATTTCCCTGAAGTAGTTCTACCCTCTATAGGGGTTGCAAATATGTGTCCAACTGTTAAACCCCCTTCTAAGAAAAACGATAAGGAAGATTAGGCGAATAAGATAGGAATAAGGTAACGATATAATGATCCCCTAATACTGAGAAGAAAACTGTCATAGAGGGGACAGGGTCGTTTAGCTGAACTATACGTACTCTCTTTCGGGGACATAAAAAGTGCCTACTCATTATTCCTCTGGTACTGAGTGTAAATAGGTAAAGCTAAGGAAAAATCAAAATGATTCTGTTATAAGAGAACTTATAGCGTCGCACAGGCAGATTCGATTACCTGCTCGCAAACGGGAGTAAGAGATGCGTCTACCTACTATCCGAAGCTTACGAGTAGTGTTGATTGACCTGTCAAAAGATTTTTCTTTACGTACCGAATGTGTGTTGTATGATGACTTTCTGTCTTGCAGTAAAAGAGACAATACCCCGATGACAAGCAATCAAAGGACAGCGAACCGGTGGCGATGTGCCTTGTCATGGGATACTTAAAGAACTTGTCGGTTGAAGTTCGTGATTTAATATTGTATAAGTTCTTCACTTTTCAACCTGGTTTTAAAACGCTGAGCTCACAGAATCAAAGATCACAGAACACTTTGTTAATGAAAATGGGTTACAAATTACTACTCGTGTTTCCAAATAGTATTTAAACAATGAACGTATTGCATAAGTGCATGTTCTTTGTTTTTGTAATAGTTATAATGTTCTATACTTCCTCTTCAGTACATTTTGACCAATATTCATTGGTTTATTGAAAAGGCTTAAAATTTCATTACACACGCTGTCCATCTAGTAAAATCAATGAATCTGATAGCTTTTATGAGATTATACATTTATTTAATTCCAAAGCACCAATTTTTGTGAATTTAGAATATTAATCAAAACTGTTTTTTTATTACATAGAATTGGAGTGGATTTGTATATATAGCGGATGAATAAGCAAATATGTGACTTATGTAAAAATATAGCGTTGAGGTGTAAAAATAGCAAAGATATTCCATTACGAGGGGCATCGAGATTCAATTACTTCAAATATGTGTTGAAAGAGCAAATATAGAGGTTGAGATACAAATAAGAAGGAGGAACAAATATGGAGGTAGAGATGCAAATAGGTAGTAGGTGAAAATATGGAGTGGAGTTGCAAATAGAGAGGAGGTGGAAATGTGGAGGCGAAGATGCAAGTAGATAGAAGGTGCAAATATGGAGTGGAGTTACTAATAGAGAGGGATGAAAGTATGATTTAGAGATACAAATATGTAGGAGGTGCAAATTTGGAGTGGAGTTGCAAATAGAGAGGAGGTGGAAATATGGAGGCGAAGATGCAAGTAGATAGAAGGTGCAAATATGGAGTGGAGTTACTAATAGAGAGGGATGAAAGTATGATTTAGAGATACAAATATGTAGGAGGTGCAAATATGGAGTGGAGTTACTAATAGAGAGGGATGAAAGTATGATTTAGAGATACAAATATGTAGGAGGTGCAAATTTGGAGTGGAGTTACTAATAGAGAGGGATGAAAGTATGATTTAGAGATACAAATATGTAGGAGGTGCAAATATGGAGTGGAGTTACTAATAGAGAGGGATGAAAGTATGATTTAGAGATACAAATATGTAGGAGGTGCAAATATGGAGTGGAGTTACTAACAGAGAGGGATGAAAGTATGATTTAGAGATACAAATATGTAGGAGGTGCAAATATGGAGTGGAGTTACTAATAGAGAGGGATGAAAGTATGATTTAGAGATACAAATATGTAGGAGGTGCAAATATGGAGTGGAGTTCCTAATAGAGAGGGATGAAAGTATGATTTAGAGATACAAATATGTAGGAGGTGCAAATATGGAGTGGAGTTAATAATAGAGAGGGATGAAAATATGATTTAGAGATACAAATATGTAGGAGGTGCAAATATGGAGTGGAGTTACTAATAGAGAGGGATGAAATTATGATTTAGAGATACAAATATGTAGGAGGTGCAAATATGAAGTGGAGTTACTAATAGAGAGGGATGAAAGTATGATTTAGAGATACAAATATGTAGGAGGTGCAAATTTGGAGTGGAGTTGTAAATAGAGAGGAGGTGGAAATATGGAGGCGAAGATGCAAGTAGATAGAAGGTGCAAATATGGAGTGGAGTTACTAATAGAGAGGGATGAAAGTATGATTTAGAGATACAAATAGGTAGTAGGTGAAAATATGGAGTGGAGTTGCAAATAGAGAGGAGGTGGAAATATGGAGGCGAAGATGCAAGTAGATAGAAGGTGCAAATATGGAGTGGAGTTACTAATAGAGAGGGATGAAAGTATGATTTAGAGATACAAATATGTAGGAGGTGCAAATTTGGAGTGGAGTTGAAAATAGAGAGGAGGTGGAAATATGGAGGCGAAGATGCAAGTAGATAGAAGGTGCAAATATGGAGTGGAGTTACTAATAGAGAGAGATGAAAGTATGATTTAGAGATACAAATATGTAGGAGGTGCAAATTTGGAGTGGAGTTGCAAATAGAGAGGAGGTGGAAATATGGAGGCGAAGATGCAAGTAGATAGAAGGTGCAAATATGGAGTGGAGTTACTAATAGAGAGGGATGAAAGTATGATTTAGAGATACAAATATGTAGGAGGTGCAAATTTGGAGTGGAGTTGCAAATAGAGAGGAGGTGGAAATATGGAGGCGAAGATGCAAGTAGATAGAAGGTGCAAATATGGAGTGGAGTTACTAATAGAGAGGGATGAAAGTATGATTTAGAGATACAAATATGTAGGAGGTGCAAATATGGAGTGGAGTTACTAATAGAGAGGGATGAAAGTATGATTTAGAGATACAAATATGTAGGAGGTGCAAATTTGGAGTGGAGTTACTAATAGAGAGGGATGAAAGTATGATTTAGAGATACAAATATGTAGGAGGTGCAAATATGGAGTGGAGTTACTAATAGAGAGGGATGAAAGTATGATTTAGAGATACAAATATGTAGGAGGTGCAAATATGGAGTGGAGTTACTAACAGAGAGGGATGAAAGTATGATTTAGAGATACAAATATGTAGGAGGTGCAAATATGGAGTGGAGTTACTAATAGAGAGGGATGAAAGTATGATTTAGAGATACAAATATGTAGGAGGTGCAAATATGGAGTGGAGTTCCTAATAGAGAGGGATGAAAGTATGATTTAGAGATACAAATATGTAGGAGGTGCAAATATGGAGTGGGGTTAATAATAGAGAGGGATGAAAATATGATTTAGAGATACAAATATGTAGGAGGTGCAAATATGGAGTGGAGTTACTAATAGAGAGGGATGAAATTATGATTTAGAGATACAAATATGTAGGAGGTGCAAATATGAAGTGGAGTTACTAATAGAGAGGGATGAAAGTATGATTTAGAGATACAAATATGTAGGAGGTGCAAATTTGGAGTGGAGTTGTAAATAGAGAGGAGGTGGAAATATGGAGGCGAAGATGCAAGTAGATAGAAGGTGCAAATATGGAGTGGAGTTACTAATAGAGAGGGATGAAAGTATGATTTAGAGATACAAATAGGTAGTAGGTGAAAATATGGAGTGGAGTTGCAAATAGAGAGGAGGTGGAAATATGGAGGCGAAGATGCAAGTAGATAGAAGGTGCAAATATGGAGTGGAGTTACTAATAGAGAGGGATGAAAGTATGATTTAGAGATACAAATATGTAGGAGGTGCCAATTTGGAGTGGAGTTGAGATAATCTATAAAAAACTTTATCGAGGGGTGAAAATATTACCCTCCATAAATTGTTACCCTAGATGATAGTGGCTGGTGGCAAATAGTCTATAAAGTAAAAGAAAATAAATAGAGAAGATTTGCAAATTTATTTCCTAACTAAATAAACTTATGTTTAAATAAACTAATTCGAACACTTGCATTTTAATAAAATATTAGAATAATCCAATACTTCAGAGAGAAACGTGTTATAATTGTTGAAATATTGTCGTAATTTAAAGATGCCTGAAATTAAATTTCTGGATAACACTAGTGAGTGTGTAAATTTTCTATCTGTGACCAGTGACTTCTCTCACTGAATCTTCCATTCTGTGGCAAAGGATTACCTACTATGAAAGGCTTGGTCAAAAGTAGCACAGATTAAACAATTCCCAAAATTTCAATTTTAATGCGTATTATTTCTATAACAACACAACGCTGATAACGTGTATAGTGCACGTGGAGGAACGGTGTGCACACGTCTTTCTCCCGTTGACAATATTAATACAAATGGGAAAACACCTCCAGATTCTGGTCACCCAATATGAAAGGATGTGGGAAGCATAAGTATGTTATGTAAGGTAAAAATAAGTTACCAAATTTCCCTGGAGTTTCAAACACCGCTTGTACAAGGGAGTTCTGTGTATCCGATTTGGTGTCAACCCGTTAACCGTCGTCGATTAATAAAAATAAAATCGAAACATTAATATTCTAAAACGAATCTATTTCTCTCACTAACGTTTTAAAATAATATTAAACTTGTTAACCATAACCCATGTTAATCGCGTTATGGTTTTTGTGAATTAGTGCTTTCCTTTTGCGTCAGTTAATTGAAAAAAGGCTAGGCTGTTCGAACCTTCTTACATATATAGCGAAGACAGGTGTTGATGTAAGTTCCGTATCAACAATATTTTTGTGGTGCCAAATTGAATTACATTCTGATCCTAATAATTATGGTAAAAAAACGGTTTTTTGCATAATGGACGGGTTTTACAAACTTTTATACCATTTTATCTTTTTCATAATGTAATTTTTTCTCAAACAAATAAGCATCATTCTAGATGAAATACGCAAACCAGGAAAATAGTCTTGGAGGGACAGAACAGTTGTGCAAAAGACCTGGGGTCTAACGGTGCACACAAAGAGCGGCAAAACGTTTGCTTATCTTAAATAAAATATATTGCAATTGAATGTTGTAGGAAAGTTCAAATAGCAACACTGTTTCAAATCAATCATTTCTTATTTCACGAGTAAATATGAACTTTTAAAATCCACTGATGCAAATAATGCAATTGCATCTGGTGTAGCTTTTGTCTCCCTGGGTTGGGCATCTGCCCCTTGTGTCCTTCCTGGATCCGGCAGGGGTGTAGCAGTTCTGGGAGGTAGCAGTTAACTAGTGTATGTAGTGTTTTTACGTATCAAGGAAAGTTTGCTATCTATGAACATTTTCCACTGTAGCTACTGAAGAAGTAAATTGAAAATTCTTAATTTTCGTTTTTTAATGATCAGTTCAGTCTTTTAACGTTAGATCGACAATCTAACACTAATGCACATGTTAATCAAGGTTCAATCCAAAATGTTCGTGGAGCGAAGTTAGTTTTTCAAAGCTTGTAAGTGAGCCATTATAATTGGTGCTTTTTACACACCAACCTGTGTAAAGAGTGTTGCCCTCTGTTCCGAAGAAATACCCAAACAGCTTCCTTCAAAATTATTGTTTTTCCCTTTTTTCGAGGCGGAAGCTTAGATAATTTATTCTAAAACATTTTTCTGACGCGAAAACTGGAAACAAAGCTCGATTTTCCTTGCCTTTGTCAGCATTGCTTGCGTGTCAAAGTACAGCCCCGAGCGTTCAGTCCGTCCCGGCCGCTGCCGAACGTATTCTCTCTCCAAAATCAGTAAATGTTCTCACGCATTGCGTTCGCTACCCGCAGCGCTGATATTGATCGTGTGTTCATAGAGAATTGAACACGTTCTCTCATACTTATTCAGCTTCACAACATTTTCGAGGAATGGAACACACCACTAGTTTAGATGTTAGGAAGAACAAGCAGCAAAAATCTAGTACCCTCTGCTTAACTAGTACTACCCTCAGCCTATCTAGTATCCTCTGCTTAACTAATACCCTCTGCTTAACTAGTACCCTATGCTTAACTAGTACCCTTTGCTTAACTAGTACCCTCTGCTTAACTAGTACCCTCTGCTTAACTAGTACCCTCTGCTAACTAATACCCTCTGCTTAACTAGTACCCTCTGCTTAACTAATACCCTTTGCCTAACTAGTATTCTCTGCTTAACTAGTACCCTCTGCTTGACTACTACCCTCTGCTTAACTAGTACCCTCTGCTTAACTAGTACCCTCTGCTTAACTAATACCCTCTACTTAACTAGTACCCTCTGCTTAAGTAATACCCTCTGCCTAACTAGTACCCTCTGCTTAACTAATACCCTTTGCTTGATTAGTACCCTCTGCTTAACTAGTACCCTCTGCTTAACCAGTACCCTCTGCTTAACTAATATCCTCTGCTTAACTAGTACCCTCTGCTTAACTAGTACCCTCTGCTTGACTGGTACCCTCTGCTTAACTAGTACCCTCTGCTTGACTAGTACCCTCTCCTTAACTAGTACCCTCTGGAGGCGAAAAAATTAATTTAATTTAAGACGCAGGGCCATTACTTTACCTGCAATTTACTTTGCTAATATTAGCTGTATAAATTGTACTTCTGCAATTCCGGCTTTTCGTTTCAAGTGAATCTTCTCACACCGTAACAGGTTCTTTCAAGCAGCTCCAAAACATCCACTGGGTTACTTTATTGTTACGTCCACCGTTTGACTGATGGATACTAAAGTTCTAAGGCAAAAGTGTTATGTAACAGAATTTCAAAATCCAAAATGCGCAATATTTTTAGCAGTACGCGAGATGCGAAAACGCTTGACTCCGTTAATGAGATAGGGTAGCGACGAGACACCTAGATTCTCTCTGGGGTTGAGGTTATACACCCAGGAATCCCTTTCTATTAATCTGTTGTTATACATTTTAAGTTAATAAATTAGTCGTAAAAAAATGAATCCTGGCCTAGTGAATCCGATCCTAAGTTAATTCGTATATTATTCACGAGAGAACTATAGTTCGATTTTTAAGTTACATTCTTGGCTTTTAGGTCACGAGATATTTGAGTGTTCTTCTCAACTAGTCTTAAGTAACATTACCTGCTCTGATGTACAACTCTATTACACACACTCAAATAAAAGAACGAACAAACAAAGAATAAAAGACAGCAGTATTATTTCTTGTCTTTTCCCAGCATTACACCACTTCCTATCCACCCCAATCAAATAAACATCTTTCAAAATATAGAAACCACTTCATTTTTATACATTTTCAGCCTTTCTTTCAATATTTTTATTTGTTATCGCGTTTCGGAATAACTCTATTCTCAAAAATTCAATGTACTTTAAAGTAGAGCAAGTAGAGTACTATGTTTTTTAGAATGGAGTTATTTCGAAACGCGTAACCAAATAAAAATATTTTAATGTTATTCCTAACATAAGTATATAAAGCACTTCACTTTTGTCACCCGAATACCACCGGCCCTGATCCTACAGTATACTCTACTTCGCAGTCATCAAAGTCCTTCTCTGATTGAGGTAAGACCATGCCACACGTGGGCAAAGGAGCTGATGGTTGAGAGATCCACAATTAATGCAAGTAATATAAACAAAAATTGTCTCAAGTCAATTCCTACTTAGGTCAACAAAGAAAAATTTTATTTTACCTACCTTTTATTAAATAGTTACAAATAATATAAATAAAGTAACATAACCTGTGCGTTAAAACAGCTGTTCTATCACATAACCTATAAAATAAAATCAGCTGTTTTATGAAATCATGTTATCACTTATTTTAACCCAAACTAATTTTCTCCCATATAAAACTAAAATTAATTCATTAAATTTAATTAATTTATTAATATTGGAAAATATTAACATCAAGTGTCATTTATTACAAGTTTTAAAAAATGTATTTGAACTTGAGTGGATAAATAATAATATTATTAAAGATTGAAAATTTGAACAAGATTTATATATATATATTGTTATTATATATATATACATATATATATATATATATATATATATATATATATATATATATATATATGATAAATAGTTATTATCTGGAGTACATCCGTTCATTCTGCAGTGCATAAATTCAGCATTGACAAGGTGAACTCAACAACAGTTGAAGAAGACTCGCTCTTCAACTGTTGAGTTCACCTCGTCGTAGCTAGATAAGATTTTAGCGAAACGTCGGAACTGCGAATTTATGCACTGCAGAATGAACGGATGTTCTCCAGATAATAACTATTTATCATATTTTTCCATGATATATATATATATATATATATATATATATATATATATATATATATATGAAGTTAATATATTACTATTGTAAATACGTTTATCCACCACTAAGTGCAATAATTTTACCTTGTGTGGTGAGGCACCTTTCGGTCATTTGACCATTGTCGAATCACTGATTAGTTTTTCTCTATTTATCTGGTGTGGAGAAATTTTTCTCTATTTATCTCTATCCACACCAGATAAATAGAGAAAAATTAATCAGTAATTCCACAATGGTCAAATGACCGTAAGGTGCCTTATCACACAAGGTAAAATTATTGCACTTAGTGGTGGATAAACGTATTTACAATAGTAATATATTAACTTCATAAAGTCAGTGCAACTGAAAAATAATGGACAACGTAAAATATCAATATATATATATATATATATATATATATATATATATATATATATATATATATATATATATATATATATATATATATATATATTTAAGGTTTGAACTAATAGAAGGAATTGAAATAGAATGTTATAAAAAATTTATCCTATAGATTCCATACAATTGAAAATTGTCACTCTCAATGACAGATTTTCAATCTGTACATAACACCAGCATCGTTTAACTTCCAGACAAAACAAATGCATGTAACATTTTGTGCAGGTCCCTCTCGATCATGTACCTTGGCTCTAAGAATGAAGGAAATGCTTAAAAATCCGCCTACGTCCCACAGATGTCCTTCGTGTACTTAGCCACCGCGTCTTGAGCATGACAAACAGCTGCAAGCGTGCACAAGCTCCATTACAAATGTCTGTTGTGGTTTTTGGTGGCTAATTCATTAAGAAAAAGCTGTAAGGTACTTAATGCTACTCAAGGTAAATACTCGCGTGAGAATTTTAATGGTTCTTGCTTACATAGGCTGTAAAAACATGAGGTTATTCTTGTTTACTTTTAATAATGAGAAAGACTAAATCCGAGGTCTCCAACCTACACCCCGCGGGCCACATCCGGCCAGCGGAAAGCAAGTATAATAAAAAAAATTGATTTGGTAATATATTTTCTTTTAAGCATTTTTACCGTTAAATATGAGTACAGTACTCATCTCTTACCTGCCACTTCTTTTCGCCATAAGTGAAAAAACTCGCTGTAAAAGAGTATAAAACTTTAAAAAATCTCAGAAACCACCACTGAGATCTTGAATAGAAAAAAACGTCGTGGCCCTCTCTGCCCTGAAATATTGCCGTCCCGCCTTTCTTCCAAAAGTTTTTCGACGTGACCCTCGAGTAAAAAAAAATTGGAGACTCCTGGACTAAATCAAGAAAAGAACCAATTGTGACAAAAATTATAAAATTGCGACAAACTGTCTACATATGATAATTAGAGAAGCAATCAATATTATTTACAATTATACTGTATATTGCAAATAATAATGAGTCTGATGGACATTTTGTTTCTTCCATATTCATTTAATTCAAAAAGGTATTTTCCCATCTATCACTTCTAGTTTCTTCGAGGCTCGGGGATGAATGTACTGTCAGCTGTCCGATATCCACAGATTGCTTATAACTTATACACTGAAACCAAAGTGTTTCTTTACAGAAACCGATCATCATCAGTAGTAATAGAGGTTCACTAGTTTATTGTTGAAATAGAATCAAAGTGGCAAACTTAATGAAGCTATTAGAATGTGCGTAAGTATTATGTGGAATGAAGTAGTGTTCTAAAGGACAGCACTAATATATGCTAATATAAGGTATGAAAGATCCTGTTGCTGTGATAGTTGCTAGGGATGGTCGATCCAGTGACTAACGGATCGATAATTTTAGTGACAACGCCAGTTTCTGATAAATGACTTTTACCGGTGACAAGGGATAATGAGACAGTTCTGTGTGTGCCAATAACAGGCAGGCATACCACACTGGTAAAATGTTTCCACACCTCGCTTTTTGGAAGGCTCATTTTATTTAAGAATAAACTCCTACGAAATTAAGAACAAACTACCGAGTACGGAATTGCGTCTACTGTACACAACACTATCACTGTCCTGAAACCTGACACGAATCCTCAACTCGAGTATAACCAGTGACAGCTGTGGTAAAATATCAGTAATTTTTCAGCGACGGAGACATTTTGCTCAATCACAACTGAGACCACCCCTTCTCTCTTCCAGTCAACGACACTGCACGATGATCAGCGCCGTGAGCAGAGCGGTGAGAATAGAGCCAGTGACAGCGAAAAATCAACCAATGGCAGCCGTGGTAAAATATCAGTAAATATTCAGTCAGTGACTGTGACGCTTTGTCCAATCACAACAGAGACAACTTCTGATCGATCCACAGTCAATGGAACTGGAATTTTCCATATTTTGTCACTATTACCACCAGCTACAAACGAATATCAGTGACAAGTCACCGTGAGAAAATACCGACCCTCCTTAAGTGTTGCATGAGGCGATGTGCTCTGAAGTACTCCTTTATAAGACCTGTAAGGTCTATCAAAGACGTAAGATTCTCTGTAACTGACAATGTTTTTCAGTTACAGTATACTTTACGTGTCCTTTCATTGGTGCTTTGTTTAGCTTCTTGAATACTGTTTTGCTTAACTAATACTGAAATATGTATTTCGCCGTGTCGGGTATTCTCTTTTACCTCAGACTTTCACACTGTGAGGAGGGATAGTAATCATTTTATGTTTGCGTAAAGTTTTTAATATTCTTGTATAAAATTTAATACGGCGACTTTATTTTTAAAACCAATCACGTGAAATTAAAAACAAGTCAAGTTGGAATAATATTATCTTTTCCTTCGCAAACACGTATTGTTTGTCTAATATTTCAGCTTCTGTACGATCAGCATATACAATATTTACCTAGCACTGGAAGTCTGGCAAAGAGACACTAAATCAAATGACCAACATAACATTCCGCTATGAAATCATTCTAACCCAGTGACGTCATTATGAAGGTAACTACAGCGCGAGGTTCCGTGTAGTGCACGTGTGTTTCAACCACTTTAAGGAAGTATGAAAAAAGTTGCAAACACTGAATCAAGAAGCGAAGAATGCGGACACGCATAAAAATAGCTGTATCTAGCGTTGATACTATACGCCAAAACATGAATTGTTAGAAAATTAAGTGATAAAACAATATTTATTATTTTTGTTATTATTTACTACAATTGCTCTTGAATTTATTACAAGTGCAATAATTAATTTTTTTCACTTGCGCACATTATTAGGAAAATGTTATTACACAAAATGCCTCGCTTATCTAGCGCATTCCTTAGTTTAGTAATGAAAAATGCAGTTGGACGCTACGGCCCGCTGCAATCAAGTATGCCACTGACTAAAAACAAAAAAAAACTGAATTCTAGTGCATATGAAATGCAATGAATCAGCTGACGTAATACTTGTTGAGTTGATTGCCAGGCCAAAGGTTAAAAAGCAAATAAACCTAACCTCAATTCGAGGTGAAGCGTAATTCATTGATCAGCTGGTGAACAAGGAAATTTGTTTGATTCAGGAAATTGACGCAGGTACATTAAAATTACAGATTAATTCAAAATGTATATGCAAACTAAACGAATCACAACAAAATCAAAATTATATAAGTTATTGTCGTCTATATGCATTGATCAGCAATAAAGTACTGCATTTATAGGGTAATTTAATTAAAATAAAATTATAAGTTATTCTAAAGTAGTAGGCTACTTGGTAAATCTTCGCTCTGCAGGTGGGGCTGTGGTCAACTGAACCCTGAGTTTTACGTTCATCGCGTTACATAAGATTTACAACACATAACAAACTCACAATGAAATTGCAAACATATACACATAGATAATTTTCTACTTTTCCGCTGCGATATATATTCTTATTTAGAGTACCTTAATACCTACTATTTCCAGCACATCGTCACACTCCACGTTGATGCGTTTCGGAGGACCTCCATCTGTCACAACCTTTTATGAGCTCCCAAAGTATGATACTCTAAATAAGAACATGTACACATAATCACAAATAGAGAATCGACCATTTCACTTACATGTATAGAGAACGTACGGGTACAAAACTGCCTTTAACCCCAATAGATAATATGTGTATTGCAGATAGGAAACCCTGCTTACCCCCCAGTACTAGGGAATTGTTACGTTCAGTCTTTAGTCCTCATTTTATTTCTCCAGTCCAGTATCCCCCTATACTTACATCCGCAGTAGACAGAAGGTCTATTTCAGTCAGCGAGCCTTCACATCTGGACCACCATCCTTCATTTTTTTCCAGACCAGAGTTTTACCTCCTTACTTTAATGCTTCTTATTTCACAATACGCTTCTTCTCAAGCGATGATAGTCAAGTCGATTAATCGATTAACTGTATTTAGGAATATTTCACTCGTCATTGCAACCTTATTATCGACTGTAGTTAGCCTATTTAAAAATAAAATCGCATAACTTAGGCACACGTCTTGTCTACAAATCAAGGTTTAATCTACCGGACAAGTTAAGACTACTTGTAACTGTCATTCCTGGTCCGGATTAAAACTGTCAAACTGTAACTGGCACAAATCGTTTGCCACTAAACCCGCGTAACAGTACAGTCTTCCTCGTAGATCCGGTGTACTAATTCCTGCATAAATTTGCGCAGCGTGTTATGTATACAGCCAATGGTACGCGTCTTCCGTAGTGACCACTGTTGTACAAAGGTTACGCTCTCAAAGTGCTAGTGGATGAATCTACGTATCCGTCCATTCGGTAAGGCCAACCGAGAGTTTATAAAGGTCTGACTCTATCTGGACCGATCTCATCAGAAGGTGTCTGGAGGTAAGAAAAACCTGGTCAGGAGATTCTGGACCCGAGTAGTTCTGGAGAAGCGGTCGAAACTGTAATGTAGCCCACTGGAGTCTCCTGGTATCATCGACATTTCTTTAAAACACGAACGAATCTTTTTCAAGTAACCTTCCCGATTGATCCCAATCGATTTGGTTCAAGCCAACCTCTAAAGTAAGGCATTGCTACGGAAGTTGCTTGAGAACATCAAACCCCGTACAACAAGCAATATTCTTGAAGCACTTGAAGCAATATAAGGTAAATTGTTTCATGATATTGCTTTAGACGTAGTCCATTTAATAGGCTTCTGAGTGTACACGTGATCATGAGGCGAGCTCTGCCCAGCTAAGGCCAACTCAAAGGCTTCTTACTCTGGCATCGTTTTGTTTGTACTATTTTTAGATTGCCTTCTCTTTCACACTTGTTATACACCTGTTTTTTACCAAGATATGTTTTATGTACTTTGTATTCGCTAATACATGTATAAGTGATTAGTTGCTATGTATGAATCTGTGAGTGCTAAATTATAAGTATTTACAAAATGTTGTGAGCACGTAATTTCAGACGGTTAGAAAGCCCCTTAAAGAAAAATACAATTAGAAGTGCTGAATAATTTTATATTTTGACCAATGTTCAATGATCTATGTACCCATAATCTCCCCATCCTCCTTCCACAATGTAGCTGGGGAAAATAGATACCTATTTTTCCAAATAATGTTAACAGATATGTGCCAGGATACTTCTCTTTGTGTCTCTACTATTAATCTACCGTCATAACCCATCTCAGGGCAAGTTGAGCAAGCCAGACAGCTGAGGATTAGGACCGCCCTGGGCGATGAATAGGCGGGGACGGCTCGGCGACTACATCCCATCGCTGATTACACCACTTAAAAACCTTAATCTAATAAATACGCATTATTTGAGAAAAACTTTGATACAGTTTTCTTAATTATTATTAAACAAACAATTGCGTTGTTGTCTCATGGTCGGACAACTTTAAGTGGAATTACGGCTATGCTTCGTACAGCGTAACTTTCCTTCGGTATAGATAATCACACTTAAAGTCGGCCGATTAACATGAGACAAACGCGCAATTATTTGTTTAGTAATAATTAAGAAATCCGTATCAACGTTTTTCTCAGATATTGCTTATTTATTAGATAACAGTTTTTAAGTGGAGTATTTGGCGATGCATCACTAACGGGATGTACTCATCGGGACGTCCCCGCCTATTCATCGGCCTAGCAGTTCCTAATATTACAAAAAACAAGAAAATGCGTAGTCTTTCTCGCGTGCTATTTGACAAAATGGATGGTCTTACATGGGTTAACATCTTTTTCTTAGTTCAGTAGATAACTTTAATTAATATTATCATTTAGCACCATCCAGGAGTTTTTTATGCGTTATATATATATATATATACACTTAACAACAGTAGCTACACAATGAACTTGACAATTAGCAGTGAGATAATGGCTATCAAAGGCAAGTGCCATTAAAACTAAAATTTAAAATTGTAATGTATTAAATGTTTTTAAAAATGATTTTATCCATTTTGTCAACTTTTTTCTAATTTTAAGCTTTATACTGGCAGTTTTGAGTAGGCAGCAGAAGTGCTTGCAATTCCCACCCACAGCCTCACTCAGACGATATTTGTAAAATTACTATCCCTCCACATTCCTATGCCAGCCAACAGGATTCCTGCATAATCTATCGAAGGGTTTTTTCCTGGAAGGGTTTCTTTCTTAACATGTTTCTTCGCCTTATACTTAGCATGACACTTACAGTACAGTTCATTTAATTATTTTCTGATTTTCCATGGAAACAGGTTTATCAGCTTGGCACTTAAGCGACCGTTCTAGATGCCTTCATTCACGCTAGGGGTGTTGGACGGATGTTCGCTAGAGAATGGCTGTCACGAGAGTTGGCCGGTTCTAGAAGCCAATACCACCCTAGAAGGTATATGTGGCTGCGTTACTGGTTTGGTTAAAATTGTAAAAAAAATTAATTTCCTGATACTCCGTTTTGGCTTATTAGATCGAGCTATATAATAAGAAGGAAAGCACGTGTTAAAAGAAGATAATGTTGTAGATTGGTAGAGCACGTGGAAAAGGAAATGAACTTAATGGAAGCAACTTAACAAAAACTACAACGGTAAAGAACTCTTCGAATCAGAGAAGTCGTTAGATTAGTGGAAAGTGAACGCAGCGTGTACGGAATAGAAGGCGTGAATATAAACGCTACGACCACTTAGACGATAAATCAACACGCGTAAGGACAAGAACATCACGTGACTTGATAATTATAGAATTACGCCGAGTAATTGAGCCGGAGCGCCTTAACTCTTCGCGTTTAAAATAATGCATTTTACCGTGGATCGCATGCACCGGCCGCATTTGCATACGACCGTTATCTCCCTCTGCTTTTGATTAAAGGGGGGGACAATAGAATTTTTGCATATTAAACTAACATTAACTATGCATGCAGATATATTTTCTTATGCAATCAGATGTCGAGGAAAATAAATATAACGGGGCTGATAAGAGGTGGGACACGAGCGAACTGGATGGTTGGTAGAGAATAATTCGTCTGTCTGGCACTCGAATCAGATGCGAATGCGATATAAACTCGTTTAAACTCATTTTGTAAACTATTACATTATACTTTATAGTTGGAGTGAAACAAAGTACGGCTGACACGCGAGGTAGAACGTTTTCTATGGTCGTTTTGTTCATAAAACACGTTTTCCCACATTCAGCTCAGGTAGGATTGTAACAGAGGTATTTTCATGCTTTCGTTTCGCGTTGAAACGATCACTCAAGTTGGTCAGAATCATCAAGGAAAGGGTATAAACACCTTGGAATGGGATGGATTATTGTACAAGTGTACAACGCCGTATGTTAGACATAGACCTTCTTTCTATCGAGGACATAAGGGAGTATTTACCGTTTATATTTATGTAAAACAAGATGGGTATAATGCAAGGGGTAGGATAAAAATACTTAAGAATGGGTCATACCGATCAGTAGGTAGCGAGATAAGGGAAAAATTAATTCTCGATGAGTCACGTACCCTCAGTAGAAAGAACAATATACGATCAAAGAAAGTTGTTTGCCCGTTGACCCCTCCCCCTACGAAGAAGAGTAGAGATAAGAACATAAAGGAGAGTCATAATATAAGCAGGTAGTGAGAAAAGTGGGAAAGTTTTTATTGCGTGGGTTTGTCACGCCAATTAGACAGATCTACGGTCAACGAGAAATGTCTACCCTTTGACCCTTAACGAAGAATGTAAATGGTGAGATTAAATTACATAATGATTAGCAGGTTTTAGAGCAATTAACACGTTTTCACAGCGTGGAGGAGTCACCACAAGTAGACATATCTACAGCCAAGGACATGCTTCCACCCGTTCACCCCCTACGAAGAAGAGAATAATGTAAATGGTGAGATTAAATTACATGATGATTAGCAGGTTTTAGAGCAATTAACACGTTTTTACAGCGTGGAGGAGTCACCACAAGTAGACATATCCACAGTCAAGGATATGCTTCCACCCGTTCACCCCCTACGAAGAAGAGAATAATGTAAATGGTGAGATTAAATTACATGATGATTAGCAGGTTTTAGAGCAATTAACACGTTTTTACAGCGTGGAGGAGTCACCACAAGTAGACATATCCACAGTCAAGGATATGCTTCCACCCGTTCACCCCCTACGAAAAAGAGAAGAATGTAAAGGGGAGATAAAAACATAAGCGAGGGTCCTAATGATGAGCATGTATAATGAGAGAAATGAAAACGTTTTTACAGCGTGGAGGAGTCACCACAAGTAGACATATCCACAGTCAAGGATATGCTTCCACCCGTTCACCCCCTACGAAGAAGAGAAGAATGTAAATGGTGAGATTAAATTACATAATGATTAGCAGGTTTTAGAGCAATTAACACGTTTTTACAGCGTGGAGGAGTCACCACAAGTAGACATATCCACAGTCAAGGAGATGCTTCCACCCGTTCACCCCCTACGAAGAAGAGAAGAATGTAAATGGTGAGATTAAATTACATGATGATTAGCAGGTTATAGAGCAATTTACACGTTTTTACAGCGTGGAGGAGTCACCACAAGTAGACATATCCACAGTCAAGGATATGCTTCCACCCGTTCACCCCCTACGAAGAAGAGAAGAATGTAAATGGTGAGATTAAATTACATGATGATTAGCAGGTTTTAGAGCAATTAACACGTTTTTACAGCGTGGAGGAGTCACCACAAGTAGACATATCCACAGTCAAGGATATGCTTCTACCCGTTCACCCCCTACGAAGAAGAGAAGAATGTAAATGGTGAGATTAAATTACATAATGATTAGCAGGTTTTAGAGCAATTAACACGTTTTCACAGCGTAGAGTAATCACCACAAGTAGACATATCTTCAGTCAAGGAGATGCTTCTACTGGTTAAGCCTCCTACGAAGAAGAGAAGAATGTAAAGGGGAGATAAAAACATAAGCGAGGATCTTAATGATAAGCACGTATAGTGAGAGAAATGAAAACGTTTTTCCAACGTGGAAGAGTCACCACAAGTAGACATATCTACAGTCAAGGAGATGCTTCTACTGGTTAAGCCTCCTACGAAGAAGAGAAGAATGTAAAGGGGAGATAAAAACATAAGCGAGAGTCATAATGATAAGCATGTATAGTGAGAGAAATGAAAACGTTTTTCCAACGTGGAAGAGTCACCACAAGTAGACATATCTACAGTCAATGAGATGCTTCTACTCGTTAAGCCCCCTAAGACGAATAGAAGAATGTAAAGGGAAAATAAAAACATAAGCGAGAGTCATAATGATAAGCATGTATAGTGAGAGAAATGAAAACGTTTTTCCAACGTGGAAGAGTCACCACAAGTAGACATATCTACATTCAAGGAGATGCTTCTACTCGTTAAGCCCCCTAAGACGAAGAGAAGAATGTAAAGGGGAAATAAAAACATAAGCGAGGATCTTAATGATAAGCACATATAGTGAGAGAAATGAAAACGTTTTTCCAACGTGGAAGAGTCACCACAAGTAAACATATCTACAGTCAAGGAGATGCTTCTACCCGTTAAGCCCAGTAAGAAGAAGAGAAGAATGTAAAGGGGAGATAAAAACATAAGCGAGGATCTTAATGATAAGCATGTATAGTGAGAGAAATGAAAACGTTTTTCCAACGTGGAAGAGTCACCACAAGTAGACATATCTACATTCAAGGAGATGCTTCTACTCGTTAAGCCCCCTAAGACGAAGAGAAGAATGTAAAGGGGAGATGAAAACATAAGCGAGGATCTTAATGATAAGCATGTATAGTGAGAGAAATGAAAACGTTTTTCCAACGTGGAAGAGTCACCACAAGTAGACATATCTACAGTCAATGAGATGCTTTTACTCGTTAAGCCTCCTACGAAAAAGAGAAGAACGTAAAGAGGAAATAAAAACATAAGCGAGGGTCATAATGATAAGCATGAATAGTGAGAGAAATGAAAACGTTTTTACAGCGTGAAGGAGTTACCACAAGTAGACATATCTACAGTCAAGGAGATGTTTCTACCCGTTAAGCACTCTAAGAAGAAGAGAAGAATGTAAAAGGGGAAATAAAAACATAAGCTAGGTAAAGATCCACAGGTGTGAGAATTGAAAATTTTTTTATCGCGCAGGGTTTCACTTACCACAAGTAGACATATCTACGGTCCAAGAGAATTGTCTACCTTCCACTCTCTCTACTCACATACGAGTATATGAGTGATAAAGTTAGGTGTTGGATGTGGTGAAGTGTTTGATGTAGTGAGTGTTCTGTTGTGTACAGCACACCCGCCTCACTAGTTGGATTGTGTTTACCACATGAAGATTATAAATCTATATTTTTCTCTGCTTTTAATGGATTGCAAAAGATAAAACGTTGCCCTACCTTTAACTAACAACAGCGCTTCTCTGTATATTCCGTTAGTACTGGAATCGACCACAGAGAACCCCCCCACCACCCCGCACTAAAAGAGGTTCCCAGTAACAAGAGCGACTTATGCCATAAGTAATTTAACAGTTACTGACAATGCTATAGCGTTGTCGACATTTATAAGAAGGCCACAGTACATTCCCAGCAAGTTGATTTGATCACATACATTAATAGTATTTGTGAACATTGTTAACGATTTTGTATTAAAAAAAGGAAAACAAATTAACATCTTATTTATATACTCGGTTAAGTAATTTATATATAAAATCTTTATAACACGGAGTAGTTTCGTACACAAAAATAATAGTCAACACCACATCCTAGTCAGCTGATTCCTATAGGTGGAATTAACTGATATTATAAATTTATATTTTTATTGTAAAACTAGCAGAATGCCTGGCCTTAAACGGGGTTGGCGTATATTTGAATTGATTTAATTTGTATTTGGGTTAAATATAATTTACTGAAATTAAATCCCAATAAACATATCAAACTATAGTTTGTAAACTTTACCGATTATTGTCTTGAAAAACCAAGAGAAGGGAAAACCTTGTAACATGATTTATTATTAACAACAAACATTGTTATCACCTGTTTAATTGTATTTAAAAATAACTGTTATAGGTGATTACAAACACATTTACTATCAGCTGATTAAGCCAAGTATACATTGGATTATAGATAATTGAGTGTTAAAAAAGTTTTAAAGGCCAGTGGAGCGGTGCCCTGATTTTTAAATTTTTAAATAAAAATAGGCCTATGTGTTAACGAGGTACCTTACGAATGTCAATATAAAATTTCAGTTCAATGGATTCAAGTAGTTCTTACATGATTAAATAACACACACACACACACACACACACACACACACACACACACACACACACACACACACACACACACACACACACACACACACACACACACACACACACACACACACACACACACACACACACACACACACACACACACACACACACACACACACACACACACACACACACACACACACACACACACACACACACACACACACACACACACACACACACACACACACACACACACACACACACACACACACACACACACACACACACACACACACACACACACACACACACACACACACACACACACACACACACACACACACACACACACACACACACACACACACACACACACACACACACACACACACACACACACACACACACACACACACACACACACACACACACACACACACACACACACACACACACACACACACACACACACACACACACACACACACACACACACACACACACACACACACACACACACACACACACACACACACACACACACACACACACACACACACACACACACACACACACACACACACACACACACACACACACACACACACACACACACACACACACACACACACACACACACACACACACACACACACACACACACACACACACACACACACACACACACACACACACACACACACACACACACACACACACACACACACACACAAACAAACACACGGGTACCATTAGATTTTTATATATTAGTATAGATTAAATCCAAATAAATACTGTATATCAAGCTATAAATTTACTGATTATTTTTTTGAAAAACCAAGAGAAGAAAAAGCTTCTGCTTGTAGCATAACATTTCTAAAGTATAACTAGCTTCGAAAGATGAATAACAACAAATAATTACTATCAGTTGTATAAATGTGTTTAGAAGTGACTTTTACAGGTGATTGTCAGCTGATTAAGCCAGGTCAAGTATATAATGGAGTATAGATAATTGAGTGTTTAGAGCATTTTCAAGGCCAGGGAGCACTAATTTCTTAATAAAAATAGGCCTATGTGTTAATTAGTGACCATAAGAATGTCCATGTAAAATTTCAGCTCAATGAGTCTAGTAGTTTTTACTTGATTGAGTAACACGCACACACACACACACACACACACACACCATTAGATTTTTATATAATAGTATAGATTATAGGTTTGGGGGCAGGTACTTCCTGTGCTCTCAAGCTTCGCAGGTAACAGCAGTTAACGCCGCAGCAGTTACTTTCAACTGTAACCGGCGTATGTTTGACAGTGCGTTTAGTAGCAAGGTTATGATCAACACAGCGAATTTAAAGTACAGTCTGGTGATTCATAATTTCGCGACAAGAATGGTTTTCATGTTCTGCGTAAAATATCGTCGTAGTCTACACACCATCATATGACTCACAGTTCTGCAGATGTTTATTTTCTGTTAAATTAGATGACAAGGCTAAATTACACTTACATTCTTTCCTTTACTGTTTACAGTCAGAACTGAAATGCAAGATTTTGTCGAGTAAGAAATTCATCGGATCGCCGCAATTCACGTATTAAGCCTTTTACAAATATCGTTCGCTTCCTTTGGACATTGGAAACGAAACTGGGATGTTTCTGCATGTAAGGCACGGAGCCCCTGGCAAAGTTCCACAAACATCCTCTGGCTACGCTCCAATGACTCAGATGTTTATTAAGAAATATGTACGATATGTTTATGAAATCAGCTGTTACAATTGAATCATCTGATTATAAACATATCACGCATATTTTAAATAAACAACTGTAGATAGTCGTTGGCCAGAACGGCTATTCTTGGATGTTTACGGCGGTACGCATAAAGGTAAGGCTTATAGCCAGTTGCAATCACTTTGTGATATCCTGAAACGATGGGCATTGTGAACAAATTATAACGATTTTGATTCAAAGCAAAAAAAAATTTAATTTAAAATAATTTCAGTCAAATTTCAGTGTAATAATAATAACTAATTTTTTTACTACTAACATGGTATAAAAGAAGCATGGTAGAACTGCCTTGGAGCATGTAAGCTTCAACCCTAGCATCTCGGTTTTACAGACCGAATCATCCTGGGGACTGAAAAATTCAAAGAAATTCGTGACTCGAATCTAGAACAATTTTGTTAGTAGTCAAATCCTCTACCCACTTGACCACTAAGCCCCTTCAGTACTTAACATATACTTTCTATATATTAAGTGTAGAAACACTATTTATTTGCATCCACTTACCTCTACACACACAAACACGTGCGCGCGCGCACACACACACACACACACACGCACGCGCTAACGTACACGCACATACACACACACACACACACACACACACACACACATATATATATATATATATATATATATATATATATATATATTCTTGATATTTAACGTTATCCATTGTTTTTCCGATGCACTGACTTTATGAAGTTAATATATTACTATGTAAGTAATTTTATCCACCATTAAGTGCAATAATTTTACCTTGAGTGATGAGGCACCTTTCGGTCAATTGACCATTGTCGAATCACTGATGTTTTTCTGTTGTGGCCACAACAGAAAAACATCAGTGATTCGACAATGGTCAATTGACCGAAAGGTGCCTCATCACTCAAGGTAAAACTATTGCACTTAATGGTGGATAAAATTACTTACATAGTAATATATTAACTTCATATATATATATATACGTTTTCTTGTTTAATAATTTAAAACAACATAGGTTTTTCAAATACAAGAATATTTATTATTTTATATCCAAAGCTTTTCGTTGGTAAACAGTACCAACATTATCAGGAATGAAAATTACAATAATGTAAGCTATAGGCCTAAAACATATGTTAAATTAGAAATAAAATTGTTGCTAAATTTATACAAATTGCCAAATTTATTTTGTTGCTGTAACATTATAGACATTGAATATAGTATCAAATTTAGAATGTATTTGTATTTGTTCTTTTATTAATTTGTTATTATTATTGTATTTATATATTTCGAATGCTTCATATATATTCATTCTTAATCCCTTATTACTTTCTTTTATAAGTTTCATATTTTCAATATTTGGAAATTGGTGCTTATTATTTATACAATGATTTGCAAAATTTGATTTATATATTTCTGGATTAATATAGGCATTCAAATGTTCTTTATATCTTTCTTTCAATTTTATCTTGGTTTGACCTATATAAGCTTTATTACAGTTTTCACATTCTAATTTATAAACACCACCTTTTTCATGCATATTAATTATTTTTTTATTGTTATTTATTATGTTTATTATTTTGTTATTAGTTTTGTATGCAATTTTGATATTTGTGTGTTAAATAATTTGGTGATATTTTTTATTTCATGGCCTGTAAATAAAAATGAAGTCCATATTGTATTATTATTACTATTGCAAATTAAATTATTATTTTGTTTATTAAAAATATTATAATTAAGTTTGTCAACATTTTTGTTTTTATAACCGTTTTCTAATACAATTTGTTACAGCAACAAATTCTATAATGTTACAGCAACAAAATAAATTTGGCAATTTGTATAAATTTAGCAACAATTCTATTTCTAATTTAACATATGTTTTAGGCCTATAGCTTACATTATTGTAATTTTCATTAATGATGATGTTGGTACTGTTTACCAACGAAAAGCTTTGGATATAAATTAATAAATATTCTTGTATTTGAATAACCTATGTTGTTTAAAATATATATATATATCGCAATATGTATTCTTGTATATTAATAAAGAATTAAGTCAAAATACAAATACAAGAATTATAAGTGAATTTATAATTGTAAATTCAATTATAATTCTTGTATTTGTATTTTGACTTAGTTCTTTATATATATATATATATATATATATATATATATATATATATATATATATATATATATATATATATATGCATATAAAATGCCAAAACAGGTTGAAAATCCGTTTGGCATTTACCATTAACCACTGTACAATAAACTCCTTCGCCAGTGGATTTACAGGTTTAGAAATATGTAGAAAGTAAATCATGTTAGTTAATTTTAAAAGGTAAATATTGGAAATTATACTGTCTCAATCTTGATATGAAAATTTGCTAAACGAAAGTAGCAACTTTGAACAAACCTGTTTAATCTAGAGGTTTATACAGAACGCTCTACAAATTACACCAAGGCATGATAGAAGTTTCCATAATTACAATGATTACAATTTTAATAACATTATACTCATGTAAAATTCAATTTTAAATGTAGGCTACTTGTAACTGTCAAAGTCATATATTGGTGATTCTTACCAACTCTTAGACTACGGATATACAGAAGGTAACTGGGGACGGCAACGCAGCGCAAACCTGAGTTGCTTTATCACAGCATATAGAGTTAAATGTACATATTTATAGTGAAGTGATAGCAACGCGACTAGCGGGTGACATAGAAACTAGAGTTGCTCCCGTCACGACATGCTGTAAGGCTGCGGACATACAGAAGGTAACTGGCGACGGCAAAGCAACGCAAACCTGAGTTGCTTTATCACAGCATATAGAGTTAAATGCACATATTTATAGTGAAGTGATAGCAACGCGACTAGCGGGTGACTTAGAAACTAGAGTTGCTCCCATCACGACATGCTGTAAGGCTGCGGACATACAGAAGGTAACTGGCGACGGCAAAGCAACGCAAACCTGAGTTGCTTTATCACAACATATAGAGTTAAATGTACATATTTATAGTGAAGTGATAGCAACGCGACTAGCGGGTGACTTAGAAACTACAGTTGCTCCCGTCACGACATGCTGTAAGGCTGCGGACATACAGAAGGCAACTGGTGACGGCAACGCAACGCAAACCTGAGTTTCTTTTTCACAGCATATAGAGGTAAACACACATATTTATAGCGAAGTGATAGCAACGAGACGGGTGACACAGAAACTACAGTTGCTCCCGTCACGACATGCTGTAAGGCTGCGGACATACAGAAGGTAACTGGCGACGGCAAAGCAACGCAAACCTGAGTTGCTTTATCACAACATATAGAGTTAAATGTACATATTTATAGTGAAGTGATAGCAACGCGACTAGCGGGTGACTTAGAAACTACAGTTGCTCCCGTCACGACATGCTGTAAGGCTGCGGACATACAGAAGGCAACTGGTGACGGCAACGCAACGCAAACCTGAGTTTCTTTTTCACAGCATATAGAGGTAAACACACATATTTATAGCGAAGTGATAGCAACGCGACTAGCGGGTGACTTAGAAACTACAGTTGCTCCCGTCACGACATGCTGTAAGGCTGCGGACATACAGAAGGTAACTGGGGACGGCAACGCAGCGCAAACCTGATTTGCTTTATCACAACATATAGAGTTGAATGCACATATTTATAGCGAAATGAAAGCAACGCGACTAGCGGGTGACACAGAAACTAGAGTTGCTCCAGTCACGACATGCTGTAAGGCTACGGACATACAGAAGGTAACTGGGGACGGCAAAGCAACGCAAACCTGAGTTGCTTTATCACAGCATATAGAGTTGAATGCACATATTTATAGCGAAATGAAAGCAACGCGACTAGCGGGTGACACAGAAACTAGAGTTGCTCCAGTCACGACATGCTGTAAGGCTACGGACATACAGAAGGTAACTGGGGACGGCAAAGCAACGCAAACCTGAGTTGCTTTATCACAGCATATAGAGTTGAATGCACATATTTATAGCGAAATGAAAGCAACGCGACTAGCGGGTGACACAGAAACTAGAGTTGCTCCAGTCACGACATGCTGTAAGGCTACGGACATACAGAAGGTAACTGGGGACGGCAAAGCAACGCAAACCTGAGTTGCTTTATCACAGCATATAGAGTTGAATGCACATATTTATAGCGAAATGAAAGCAACGCGACTAGCGGGTGACACAGAAACTAGAGTTGCTCCAGTCACGACATGCTGTAAGGCTGCGGACATACAGAAGGTAACTGGGGACGGCAACGCAGCGCAAACCTGATTTGCTTTATCACAACATATAGAGTTGAATGCACATATTTATAGCGAAATGATAGCAACGCGACTAGCGGGTGACACAGAAACTAGAGTTGCTCCAGTCACGACATGCTGTAAGGCTACGGACATACAGAAGGTAACTGGGGACGGCAAAGCAACGCAAACCTGAGTTGCTTTATCACAGCATATAGAGTTGAATGCACATATTTATAGTAAAGTGATAGCAACGCGACTAGCGGGTGACATAGAAACTCGAGTTGCTCCAGTCACGACATGCTGTAAGGCTGCGGACATACAGAAGACAACTGGTGACGGCAAAGCAACGCAAACCTGAGTTGCTTTATCACAGCATATAGAGTTGAATGCACATATTTATAGCGAAATGATAGCAACGCGACTAGCGGGTGACACAGAAACTAGAGTTGCTCCAGTCACGACATGCTGTAAGGCTACGGACATACAGAAGGTAAGTGGGGACGGCAACGCAACGCAAACCTGAGTTGCTTTATCACAGCATATAGAGTTGAATGCACATATTTATAGTAAAGTGATAGCAACGCGACTAGCAGGTGACATAGAAACTAGAGTTGCTCCAGTCACGACATGCTGTAAGGCTGCGGACATACAGAAGACAATTATAGTGAAGTGATAGCAACGCGACTAGCGGGTGACACAGAAACTAGAGTTGCTTCATTCACGACATGCTGTAAACTTTTTGCTCAGTTTCTCAGTTGCCTGCAGTGTTGTGTTGGTGTGCGTTTCTCAAGAGTGATATATATCGTATTTAAATAATAATAATTTTTATTTGAATTTTTGTGTTTCTGTTTCTTTGAATAGTCTTTTATTATACTGGTATAGTGTGTCAGAAAAAACAAAATATTGCTGGTTCTGGTCATGATTTGTGTATCCAACAATTTCAAGACGATACGAATGATTACCAACATTTTACAATATATAAAATCGGCACTTGAACTATAAAATTTCATTTGTTTAACAACTAATTTTTATTTCATTGTAATGTAATGTCATTTTAGGTTTTGCAGTTATACATAAAACGAAATACATAAATGAGCAATTAACTTTAGCTGAGTGTTATTGATAATCTTTCTCCAACTGAAATCGGTTCTCGCCAATTAGTTGTTTTCTTCTTGATGTTCTCAAACACATGACTTAAAAGGTAGTCGCAACTGCTAATGCACATACGATAATAATTTAAAAAATTATCAGCAATCTATTGACTTCGTCTCGCATGAATGACGTTATAGAGGTGAGGCCTACACTGAATTGTCATTTTTGTAACGTTTTTGTAGTTTCGTTCTTAAAATATAGACAAGGACGGCATCTTCCTCTGATGACGACATAACTGACAACTAAACTAGCAACTTTATATGAACAATTGTGTAAACCGACTAGCAACTTTACTAGTAGCAACTCAAGTTTATGTTGCGTTGCGATCACCAATTGCCTTCTGTATGTCCGCAGGCTCAATGTTAAAGGCCCGACCTCTTCTAGAATCATTGTTCACTTCGAATTTTTACCATTATACACTTGGTAAACCTGATACACTGTAAATGTTCACAAATGCTTATAATGTACCTTAACTCAACCAAACCTTGTTTATTAAATACTAAATAATAAGATAAATACTGATTCAGTTATGTGATGGAAATATATGATTAGGGAATGATCGTTTTATATCCAAAAGCAGCATTTACCCACCGATATCGGTAAAACGGTGGCACGAAAAATGCATACAGTGAAAGATGCGTACAGCGAAAGATGCGTACAAGAGGAAACAACAGCAATTGACGAAGGTAAGTCGTAAATTTGACAAGCGAAAAAAAGCGTACAAACCAAACTCCAGGTTTTGGATTCTTCCAGTCAAAATGGGTCAAACAATTAGTTTCCACTTTGTCAGTGGTCACTTTGGCTTTTAACTATCGAGGTGAAAAGTTCGATTTAATCGAAAGAGACTTATTAAAAGAGGCTGATACTTCGACTCCTATTCACATGGAACTGGAGGAAAGAGAAGAAAAACAAAGTATATTAAGTATGAAGAAAATTTTTAAACTACAAAAATACCAAGAAACTGGAAACCAATGTCTTGTTTAAGATCTCTTTCCTAAAACCAAAAAATGGAATAGATTAGCACAATAAATCAGATGGTAAAATCAAATAAATTGGCCAAGTTGTAAAATAGATTAAAATAAAAACAATTCTGTAAAATAAAAAAAATGTTTTTAGTTGAATATATAAAACAACAACAAAATTACCGAGGTTACAAGCTGATTTTACACACGCCAAAATGGAAACTTAAAATATCTCTATCGTTTTGCCATTCCAAAGCCTGGAAAAGTGTGATGGAAATCAGTTATAATAGCTACAGTTTTATAGGATCTCCGGTCCCGAGAAACTAAGCGACATCTTTGTTTAGCTCAGAGGTAAACTCATTTATATAGCTCAATGATTTTAGAAGATACGTGTAAAAGCTTACCTCGTCATCTATCAAAACTTGATCTTGTACACATCTTTCGCAATAGTCCTGGTGTACGCATGTTTCGCAATAGTCCTGGTGTACGCATATTTCGCAATAGTCCTGGTGTACGCATATTTCGCAATAGTCCTGGTGTACGCATGTTTCGCAATAGTCCTGGTGTACGCATATTTCGCAATAGTCCTGGTGTACGCATATTTCGCAATAGTCCTGGTGTACGCATATTTCGCAATAGTCCTGGTGTACGCATGTTTCGCAATAGTCCTGGTGTACACATCTTTCGCAATAGTCCTGGTGTACGCATGTTTCGCAATAGTCCTGGTGTACGCATATTTCGCAATAGTCCTGGTGTACGCATATTTCGCAATAGTCCTGGTGTACGCATATTTCGCAATAGTCCTGGTGTACGCATATTTCGCAATAGTCCTGGTGTACGCATATTTCGTTGTACGCATCTTTCGTGTATTCGGTAAAACCTAGCACCAGCAGATCCCTTCGTAATATTTACTCATGTTGGTAAATGCTAAGATTTACTAGTAAAATCAAAGCTTTGCCCATATAAAGGCTTTTACAAAATCACATTAAATCCAGTACGCTTAAAAATTGACTGGATTTATAAAGGAAAGCCCCTTACATCAAAAGGTAAAACTTTTGAAATATTGTTGATGCCTGGATAACCGATAAGTTAATTAAAATTTAGGTGGTGTTTATATACGTACAATAACTCTCTATATTATTCGTTGGGGATGTTATGTACGTGGTGTACCTGTTATGTCAGACTGGAGGTGTTTAAAGTAAAATTACATTTCATATAAATTAGTAAAATTTACACGCTTGTCTCCATATTTAACATTTACAAAAATTCGTTTTATGTGAACAAGTTTAAAAATTATATATTTATAGAACAACGAAAACAGCCCTTTCAGGGTGGTTCAAGGGTAGCGACATCCCGGACTCGCCTGTTCTAACCGGAAAGCCCTTGTTTGTTTTCGTCGTGTCACAATTTATTTAGCTTAACACAGCGAAAACACAGCAAAACATTGCCGGGAAACCTGTTGATAAAATGTTCTCTACAAAAGGCCACATAAACCACTGCGCACCAATAATGATATGTCATCGAAATGTACATAAGGGTTTAATCTCAAGTAACTTGTTTTGTTTGTTATTTTTGATTAATTTTGTGGTGTTGGGGTACTTTCCAATATTTTCATTGTAATACGTATATTGTACCACTGTGCTCTTGATATTGTTGTATATTGCGTAGTAGAACTGCAGATTGTATTCTATGGTATGTTTTCAGGAATAAGGTGTAACGTGTATTCTACGATACATTGTAAATTATAAGGAGTAGTGTGTATCTTAAGGTATATTGTGTAGTTTAAGACTAGCAGTGCATTATTTAAGGTGTAGAGAGTGATATATGCTGTAGGGCTCATCAAAGGTGTAGTTTGAGTAGTCTAGAGTATAGAGTGCAGTTTAGAGTATATAGTGTATTATATAATGTAGTGTGTATTTTAGGCTGTAATGTTTATTGGGTGTAGTTTGTATTCTAGAATATAGTATGAAGTTTATAGGTAGTGTGTATCCAGTGTGTATTGTAGAATACAGTGTGTATTATTGAAAGCTGTAATGTTTATTTAAAGATGTAGTTTTATTCTAGAGTTTAGTGTGTAATTTAGGGCATAGTGTGTATCCGGTGTGTATTATTGGAGGCTGTAGTGTTTATTCCAAGGTGTAGTTTCATTCTAGAGTTTAGTGTGTTGTTTAGGGCATAGTGTTTAGTTTAAGTTAGAGTGTATAGTTTAGGGTATAGTGTGTATTCTAAGATGTAGTGTATATTACAGGCTAGAGTGTTTATCCAAAGATGTAGTTTAATTGTAGAATATAGTATGTAGTTTAGAGCATAGTTGCATTGTATAATGTAGTGTGTATTTTAGACTGTAATGTTTATTGGGTGTAGTTTGTAAAATATTGTAGAAGGTAGTATATAGTTGTTTAGGGTATAGTGTGGATTGTATAATGTAGTGTTTATTTTAGACTGTAATGTTAATTTGGTGTAGTTTGTATAATATTGTAGAATGTAGTATGTAGTTGTTTAGGGTATAGTGTGTATTGTATAATGTAGTGTTTATTTTAGACTATAATGTTAATTTGGTGTAGCTTGTAAAACATTGTAAAATGTAGTATGTAGTTTAGGGTATAGTGTGTATTGTATAATGTAGCGTGTATTTTAGACTTTAATGTTTATTGGGTGTAGTTTGTAAAATATTGTAGAATGTAGTATGTAGTTTAGGGTATAGCGTGTATTGTATAATGTAGTGTGTATTTTAGACTTTAAGGTAGTTTGTAAAATATTGTAGAATGTAGTATGTAGTTTAGGGTATAGTGTGTATTGTATAATGTAGTGTCTATTTTAGACTGTAATGTTAATTTGGTGAAGTTTGTAAAATATTGTAGAAGGTAGTATAAAGTTGTTTAGGGTATAGTGTGTATTGTATAATGTAGTGTGTATTTTAGAATTTAATGTTTATTGGGTGTAGTTTGTAAAATATTGTAGAATGTAGTATGTAGTTTAGAGTATAGTGTTTATTGTATAATGTAGTGTTTATTTTAGACTGTAATGTTAATTTGGTGTAGTTTGTAAAAGATTGTAGAATATAGTATGTAGTTTAGGGTATAGTTGTATTGTATAATGTAATGTGTATTTTAGACTGTAATGTTTATTGGGTGTAGTTTGTAAAATATTGTAGAATATAGTATGTAGTTTAGAGTATAGTGTGTATTGTATAATGTAGTGTGTATTATAGGCTGCAGTGTTTATTCTAATATATAGTATGAGTTGAAGGATATATTGCCTATGCAAAGGTTGTTTATCCTAGGGTGTAGTGTTTATTCAGGGGCGGATCCAGAACGTCTTGGTGAAGGCATACAACAGTTGTGTAACACACCTACCGTGGTGTTAGGGGTATGGAACTCCAAAGCAAATGAGAGTTCTGGGATCCCACTCCAAAAATCGTTTGATAAATCTACTGTAAGGTTGTACGATTAGAAAAGTATAATGACTCTTGTTTCTAAACCAACTATCTTCTATTTTACACGAAAATATATATTTAACAATTCCACAATATTTCTGGTGCATATTTAGACCGTATTCGAGACACGTGTCCCCTCCGATCCGTCAGTGTTTGCATTCTAATTAATACTCGAACTATATGATCCAGATTAGGTTAAAATTTTTTAAACAAACAAAAACTATAGAAAATAAAAAACAATAAAAATTGCGTTTTTATCTATAGATTTGTTTACTATTTGATGACCTGTTTTTGTCGAGTACTGCACGAGGCTCGATAAGACTTTTGTCATTTTCAAGATGCCTCATTAGCGCGCCCTCATACCCAAGCACAATATTCATCTTAAGCCTATATAATAAAATGAGTGTTTAAGTTAAGTATTGTCGGCCGTGACTGACATAGTGTAGGGACTGATAACAGTGGCTGGAAGGCGTTATTTTCAGAACTCGATGTCTATCTTGTTCTGGAAACTGAGTTTTACGACTTAGCCCCACACCGTCTACGAGCATCCCGTTTTAACTTATCCAATTAACTTTTTCCGCTGCCCTATTCAGTGCCCTATTTTTAATCAGTGGCAAATTCTACCAAGAGCACGATATATGCAATCTTATTCGTCGATTTGTTGGTATCGACCACTTTATTATATATAGTAGACCCTCGCTATTCGCGGTTTCGCTTATTTGCAGTTGGCAATAATTACAAAATATCCAGTTAATATGCATCGTATTTTTAAAAGACAGTATAGTTACTGAGCAGGTTGTGCAATAATGTGTTTTCGTCTTATTTATTGTGTACAGTACTGTAGTTAGTTATCACTAAGAAACCTGATTACTCTTCAAACATCCATTACACTGTACACTACTACGCCTAACTATTACGCAAAAGATAGGCATTGCTTATTCATAACAAGTGAGGTTATCGTCACTGACAAACAACAATGATCCAATACAGCGCCAGCATCCAAATACATATATAAGTTTAGCATCACTTATCTTTACCTACCGCTAATAGTTTTCGAAATCTAAACATCGATAATCGTATCCGGCGGCTGCAACTAACTCTGATTTTGTTTCCCCGTCAGTTACCAAACAGGTGTTCATTCGCTTCTCGTGTTTGGTAGTTTTGGAAACGCCACGTCTACTTGAGGGATTGCTTTGAATTTTCGTGTTTTCGGATTGAAGGAAAACATAATAAAGAATACAATTATGTATGTAATTGTGTAGTACGTAAATATACCCTACTGTATTATAAGTGTATAGTATTGCTGTAATTAATGTTAACATTTTTGATGTGGAACGTAACCCTTCCATTTCCATATAGCTTACAGTTGGTTTCTGTATTCGCGGTTTCATTATTTGCGGTACGTTCGGGGAACGTAACCCCCACGAATAACGAGGGGTCACTGTACTCTAATATAAACATATTACCCCCAAAGTTTTACCGACTCACAAGCTCTTCAAAATTAACATGTGTCAATTAAGAGCCAGGGTGGTTTTCATAATGTTTTTTTTTTTTAAAGAGATTAAAGATACATTTCTTATAATTTGGTACATGAAGACGTCATGTCTCAACATTTTGTAGAACCTGAACTGGCCAGTGCGTACTTTCTAGACACTCCGTTATTAGCAATTGGTAGACTATTATCAAGTATTTTATCCCTGACAGGTAACAAAATAAAATGGAGCATTGTTTAACTTCTGCAACACTTTTTAAGATGTTACTATGAAGTATTGACAAACAAACAAAAAGTAGTCACTGAGACTAACCGACATTAGTGAAAACTTCATTTGAAGAATGTTTTTCATAGAAGTTTTAATAGAATCTATTTAATATCTATACTATTATATAAAAATCTAATGGTGAGTGTGTGTGTGTGCGTGTGTGTGTGTGTCTGTGTGTTACTCAATCACATAAAAACTACTGGGCCTATTGAGCTGAAATTATGCATGGATATTCTTATAGTCCCTGGTTAACACATAGGCCTATGTTTATTTAGAAATTCCATCAGAGCACTGCCCCACTGACTTTGAAAACTCCCTTAACACTCAATTATCTATACTCCACTATATACTTGACATAATCAGCTGATAATCACCTGTAAAAGTTACTTTTAAACACATTTAAACAGCTGATAGTAACTGTTTGTTGTTAATCATCTTTCGAGGCTAGTTATACTATACAAAAGTTATATTATAAGCATAAGGTTTTTCTTCTCTTGGTTTTTTAAGACAATAATTGGAAGTTTACAAATTACTTAATTACCTATACACCATCATATATTTGGCTTAATCAGCAGATAGTAAATGTGCTTGTAATCATCTTAAAAGTTACTTTTAAACACAACTAAACAGGTGATAGTAAATGTTTGTTGTTAATCATCTTTCGAGGTTAGTTATACTTTACAAATGTCAGGTTACAAACAGAAGATTTTGTTAAGCAGACAATAATCGTTAAGTTTATAAACTATAGTTTGATATATTTATTGCCATTTAATTTCAGTAAATTAAATTAAACCCAAATACAAATACAAATTAAATCAATACAAATATATGTCAACCCTGTACGAAGGACGGGCACTCTGCTAGTTGCTAATAATTGAAGGACGTAGTTAATAAACTTTTATTAGACGTTGAACAATTTACTCAATAAAAATTTTAATTAACGAATTTAAATAAAATAATTTCTTAAAATATGCCGCACCAAAGTAAGTTTTCATTCAAAAAATTGGAATAAAAAATTATTACTCATTATGATTACATTGAATTAATTATAGTAATATTTATCGAATCATAAATAAATAAATAAATTTATGTATTAAAAATGTTAAATAATAGCACTCTAAATTAATAATGTACAATAAATAAAGTAATATAACCTACGTGTTAAAACAGCTGTTTTACAACATAAAATCAGATGTTGTATGAATCATATGTCGTCACTTAATTTAAACTAAAACATTAAGAGCGCCCTTACTTGGATGATGAGACGATTTGACTCATGTGCAAAACACAACCAAAAGAAGGATTCACTTTAAAAAAATACGATGTACGGTGAAAAAATCTACGTGACAGTAAACATATTCCGCAACTAAGTTGCAAAGTAATTTACTAACACAAAATAAACCTGAAAACACAAATTAAAAAAAATATATACAGTAGAACCTAATGTTCATTTTAGTACACTGTAATAATATTCAAAGGTATTTTTTGTAGTTTCAGGGCAAACACCCAGTATAAATACTATCGATAGTAAAGGATTGTGAATTGTGAACCTAAGCACTATCAAAGTAAAGGAATAAACTTATTGTTGAAGGATATAAAGGCGGTGTACTCCATCACGAGTACCTGAAATAGACCTACTCTGTAACGAGGTTATAAAAATGTTGCACCTCTTTCAATATGAATGGTAAGTAAAGGTTAATAGAATTAGATAGGACATAATGATCCCCTAGCTTTACGAATTCAACTCAAAATCAAAGAACACCTAGTACACAAATGTTGGGGTTATCCGCTGTCCGGAATGTGAAACCACTCCCCTACAAATACAGCCTGATTCCCACCCGGATGACTAGCATCAGGCCCGAAACGATAAGCTGGTGCCTCAACCCGTGGTAACTTACTGTACCCCATGGACAGGTCGACGATTTGGTCATATCTAGGAGGTTCGTTTTGGCAGAGGGAAACAGTGGGCATCACTTAGCAGTCGCGGTCCTCTGGAGCCCACAAGCGATAGGGCATTTGCCGTGACTGACTTTCGACTCCTGACGGGACACGACTACATCCAGGCTCACCTCTACCGTCTTTGCCTAGTAGAATCCGATACGTACCCGCTCTGTTTCGATGGTGTCATGTATGGGGACCACATTTCAACCTGTCCTAAGCTGAACGACCAGCTGTCCAGAATCGGTCGTTACTGGGAGGCTCGACGCCGAATGGCTTAACAGCCAAGTGCGGACATGGCTTAAGTAAAGTAAAGTAAGTGGACTGGTCAACGGCCCATCCCTGGAACGAGACGATACTTTAACCACACGCTACGGTTTCAAACGCTTTTTCCGAACTGTTCGGGACCAGTTAGAACCCTCTGATTGGCCTAGTTATGCTTACCTTCATACCCCATCTGATTGGTTCAGTCCAAGTAGTGTAATATGACCTTTATCAATTCTCGGATACCCTTACTTAAGGGCCGGATCCTCAGACTAGAGACTTGATCCTGGGTGGGCATAAACCCATCCAGTGAGTAGAGTAGTTACCTGCTCTGAACTGGGGTGAAGGAAGATGTCTACCCACTATCCAGAGCAGAAGTTTCTAAAGTAATACTCAAGTCAATATAGTATTTCCTTCATTTTCTATATTTATTAAATACACGGTTAAAAAAACTGTAGAACAAAAACGTAAAACAACGAATAGAAAAAAACATAACAAAAAAGAGGAAAATTAGCAAAATCAAAGGAAATAACAAAATTGACGAGAGATTGAATAAAAGGGAAAGATCAACTCTTACGCATAAAACATAGTCGTACAATCTGTTTCGGGCGTTCTTCAAACTTTATTGTTTTCACTTAGTGACCGGATCCCTCAAACTTTCTACACCATTTCTTACGCATCGAATTTGTATTCATATCGACTCGTGGCCCTAAACAAGACCCCAAATTATCCCTCCTCCAACCTCATTACGTCATAGAAGCTTCAACGACGTTTTTTTCTTGCCTTCTCGTGTGTGTTTTCCTTTAACAGATGTACAGTTATTTCTTGTAATCACGCAGAAAACGTCCAGCTACCGTAACATAACTAAGATAGGTTACATTTTTTGTTTATTAATTAAATAAGCTACAATATTAAAAATATGATGAAATTGCTTGTCCTAAATTCTCCAACATGCCTTTAACAACATTTCATCTGTGAAATAACTGTTCATTAATATTTTAATCTTCTCGCTTCATATCCACTTTCTCACTCTCTTCCTCTCTTTGTTATTCCAATAACAATAATAGGTTTGTTATTCCAATAACAATAATAACTAATAATAGGTTTTTTGTTTTAATATTATCTTCTCACTCTATCTTCTTTTCTCTCTTTCTCTTTTTATCATTCAATTTGGTTTGCTCGATATCTCTTCTTCCTCACCTTTATATTCCATTAGCTTTCTCAAACCCTCTTCTTTCTCCCATCGTTGTCTCTCCATCTATTATTCTATTATGTTAGCTCAAACTCTCTTCTTCCACCCTTGTTTATTATTATTTATTACGTTTACTCGAACTCTCTTTGTTTCATTTTATTACGATTGTTTGAACTCTTTTCACTAGTGGCTTCTCTCTCCTTATTCTATTCAAACGTACTTCATTCTTCCATCTTGCTTTCTCCATCTCTAATTCTATTATGTTAGCTACCCTTTTTTTTATTATTCTATTAGGTTTACTTGAACTCTCGTCTTCCTCTCTTTCTTTCATTTTTTAGGATTGTTCGAACTCTTTTCACAAGTGGCTTTTCTCTCCTTATTCTATTCAAACTTACGTCTTTCTTCCATCTTGCTCTGTCCATCTCTAATTCTATTAGGTTTGCTCGAATTCTCTCTTTTACCATTTAATGTAACTTCCAAATCTTTTGTTGTCTTTTATTTATTTCTAGATCGACCCCATGCGGATTACATTATCTCGACTGTATTCAGCCTCTGTTTTTTTCACAGTCCTCTCCATATTCCATATCCAGATACATTCTCTCCATATTCTACATTTCTCTCTATATTCCATATCCAGATACATCCTCTTCATATTCCACATTCCTCTCCATATTCCATATCCAGATACATCCTCTCCATATTCCGCATTCCTCTGCACATTCCATATCCAGATACATCCTTTCCATCTTCCATATCTAGATACATCCTCTCCATATTCCTTATCCAGATACATTCTCTCCATATTCCACATTCCTCTCCATATTTCATATCCAGAAAAAAAATCCTCTCCATATTCCACATTCCTCTCCATATTCCATATCCAGATACATACTCTCCATATTTCACATTCCTCTCTATATTCCATATCCAGAGACATCCTCTCCATATTCCATATCCAGATACATCCTCTGCATATTCCATATCCAGATACATCCTCTGCATATTCCATATCCAGATACATCCTCTTAATATTTCACATTCCTCTCCATATTCCATATTCAGATACATCCTCTCCATATTCCACATTCCTCTTCATATTCCATATCCAGATACATCCTCTCCATATTCCACATTCCTTTGATATTCCATATCCAGATACATCCTCTCCATATTCCACATTTCTCACCATATTCCACATCCAGATTTATCCTCTCCATATTCTACATTTCTCTACATATTCCATATCCAGATACATCCTCTCCATATCCCACATTCCTCTTCATATTCCATATCCAGATACATCCTCTCCATATTCCACATTCCTCTCCATATTCAGATACATTTTACTGTTCGCCTTAAAACGAAAATAATGAATACGAATTTTACATTAATAACTCACGTTGTTTATCTAATTTACTTCCCTTTTCGTCCATTTTGTTGTCTTTTCATTCTAAGTTTTCCTTCATTAAACGATTCTCTTCAGTGAGTCACTGGTGCGGATGTATTTCCATTCCAATCAGTCAGACGACGGCCACTGTGCACGGCAATATTTCAACTCAGTTCCGCAGAACGGCCTGTGGAATGGGTTTTCCGAGAACTCAAGTCGAGACGCGGGTGTTTGAACTTCGGACCTTGGGACGGACACGAAACAATGGCCCAGACGGCACAGGAAGCTATAAGGATGGATCGTTCCCAGTTGCCGTCCCAACAAAAAACCTGTTTTAAAATGTCGCCTGAATGGGTTATGTAACCTTGTAGGGGACTTCGAAACGTTCCAGCTTGGGCATCGAATTGGAACGTATTATAAGCAGACACGCATCTGTTTTCCATGTCGTCGTTTGACGCCAATTTCTGTACGCGTATGTTATTTCAAAATATTATTTAAAACGAAAGTATAATTAACTGTTTCTTTTTGTCCCTAATTTGCTCCGGTTCCAAGTTATGGCGAGCTGTACAGGCTATATTACGTATATTAAGGCTGAAGAGGGAGAGGATATAAAGAATACGAGAGGGTTGATTCACCGAGGGGAAGGATAAAGAACCAAGAATTGGTCAGAAAAGGAGTTTTTGTATTTCGGTATGAAGTAGTTTAATCAATTTAAATGTTAAAATTAAAGAGATTACTATTAATAATAGGTAGGGTTCTGGTGGAGAGTAAAGCCATCTGGACAGTCATACAGGGAAGGATCATGTATGCATGGTCACATATCTGAAGCTGACCTACTCTCTATCGGGGTCAAATTGAAGTGTCTACCCGTTTACAATTGTTTGTAGGATGGAGGACGAGAAAGAAGTTGTGAGATGAAGATAGATATAGGAAAGAGGTATAGGGGTGAAACCTATATATACATATAATATCTTTATATAATATAGATTTATGTGAAATTGCAGAGAATCTTGTTTTTTGTAGTTTCAAGCCCTCATGACTATATCGCCTACGCGGGATAGGAAAGGTTTGAGACCTACAGGTAGGATTAAGGTAAGGATGTAACGCCCCTTGTTACCGGATACAGAGGATATATATAATGGTTTCAAGCCCTCATGACTATATCGCCTACGCGGGATAGGAAAGGTTTGAGACCTACAGGTAGGATTAAGGTAAGGATGTAACGTCCCTTGTTACAGGATACAGAGGATATATATAATGGTTTCAAGCCCTCATGACTATATCGCCTACGCGGGATAGGAAAGGTTTGAGACCTACAGGTAGGATTAAGGTAAGGATGTAACGTCCCTTGTTACAGGATACAGAGGATATATATAATGGTTTCAAGCCCTCATGACTATATCGCCTACGCGGGATAGGAAAGGTTTGAGACCTACAGGTAGGATTAAGGTAAGGATGTAACGTCCCTTGTTACAGGATACAGAGGATATATATAATGGTTTCAAGCCCTCATGACTATATCGCCTACGCGGGATAGGAAAGGTTTGAGACCTACAGGTAGGATTAAGGTAAGGATGTAACGTCCCTTGTTACAGGATACAGAGGATATATATAATGGTTTCAAGCCCTCATGACTATATCGCCTACGCGGGATAGGAAAGGGTTGAGACCTACAGGTAGGATTAAGGTAAGGATGTAACGCCCCTTGTTACAGGATACAGAGGATATATATAATGGTTTCAAGCCCTCATGACTATATCGCCTACGCGGGATAGGATAGGTTTGAGACCTACAGGTAGGATTAAGGTAAGGATGTAACGCCCCTTGTTACAGGATACAGAGGATATATATAATGGTTTCAAGCCCTCATGACTATATCGCCTACGCGGGATAGGAAAGGTTTGAGACCTACAGGTAGGATTAAGGTAAGGATGTAACGCCCCTTGTTACAGGATACAGAGGATATACATAATGGTTTCAAGCCCTCATGACTATATCGCCTACGCGGGATAGGAAAGGTTTGAGACCTACAGGTAGGATTAAGGTAAGGATGTAACGCCCCTTGTTACAGGATACAGAGGATATATATAATGGTTTCAAGCCCTCATGACTATATCGCCTACGCGGGATAGGAAAGGTTTGAGACCTACAGGTAGGATTAAGGTAAGGATGTAACGCCCCTTGTTACAGGATACAGAGGATATATATATTGGTTTCAAGCCCTCATGACTATATCGCCTACGCGGGATAGGAAAGGTTTGAGACCTACAGGTAGGATTAAGGTAAGGATGTAACGCCCCTTGTTACAGGATACAGAGGATATATATAATGGTTTCAAGCCCTCATGACTATATCGCCTACGCGGGATAGGAAAGGTTTGAGACCTACAGGTAGGATTAAGGTAAGGATGTAACGTCCCTTGTTACAGGATACAGAGGATATATATAATGGTTTCAAGCCCTCATGACTATATCGCCTACGCGGGATAGGAAAGGTTTGAGACCTACAGGTAGGATTAAGGTAAGGATGTAACGTCCCTTGTTACAGGATACAGAGGATATATATAATGGTTTCAAGCCCTCATGACTATATCGCCTACGCGGGATAGGAAAGGTTTGAGACCTACAGGTAGGATTAAGGTAAGGATGTAACGTCCCTTGTTACAGGATACAGAGGATATATATAATGGTTTCAAGCCCTCATGACTATATCGCCTACGCGGGATAGGAAAGGGTTGAGACCTACAGGTAGGATTAAGGTAAGGATGTAACGCCCCTTGTTACAGGATACAGAGGATATATATAATGGTTTCAAGCCCTCATGACTATATCGCCTACGCGGGATAGGAAAGGTTTGAGACCTACAGGTAGGATTAAGGTAAGGATGTAACGCCCCTTGTTACAGGATACAGAGGATATATATAATGGTTTCAAGCCCTCATGACTATATCGCCTACGCGGGATAGGAAAGGTTTGAGACCTACAGGTAGGATTAAGGTAAGGATGTAACGTCCCTTGTTACAGGATACAGAGGATATATATAATGGTTTCAAGCCCTCATGACTATATCGTCTACGCGGGATAGGAAAGGTTTGAGACCTACAGGTAGGATTAAGGTAAGGATGTAACGTCCCTTGTTACAGGATACAGAGGATATATATAATGGTTTCAAGCCCTCATGACTATATCGCCTACGCGGGATAGGAAAGGTTTGAGACCTACAGGTAGGATTAAGGTAAGGATGTAACGTCCCTTGTTACAGGATACAAAGGATATATATAATGGTTTCAAGCCCTCATGACTATATCGCCTACGCGGGATAGGAAAGGTTTGAGACCTACAGGTAGGATTAAGGTAAGGATGTAACGCCCCTTGTTACAGGATACAGAGGATATATATAATGGTTTCAAGCCCTCATGACTATATCGCCTACGCGGGATAGGATAGGTTTGAGACCTACAGGTAGGATTAAGGTAAGGATGTAACGCCCCTTGTTACAGGATACAGAGGATATATATAATGGTTTCAAGCATCCAGGGACGCGAACCTGAAGTATACCTACTCCCTATTGGGATCATAAAAAGGTTTCTAGAAGTTACACTTATCTATAACAAAAAGGGAGAGATTTTGTTAGGAGTGAGGAAAGGATACAATTATCCTTTATTTCCTAACATCACTTTAGGTAAAATTACTCTCTATCGGGTTCAAATTATCGAAATCCCTTAGACATAGTCGGTTACCTGAAGTATACCAACTCTCTGACGGTATCATAAGTGTGTGTATACAAATGAAAATATTCTGTAAAAGCACCAAACCGTCACAGAAAATATGTTTTGAAAAATAAATAAAAACATTAGGAATTTATTTTAAAATTTCGACACGTGATACATAAAAAATTAAAATTTTTTTTTAAAAACCTGTGTATTTTTAAAAATACGTAGTTTGACAACATACCAGCTGCAATATATATCGCAAAGGCATTGAAGTTCCAAAGCCTACAGTATCCAGGTTAGACAAACAAACGAAAAACTCTAAATTTACGTCTCCAATCTACTTGTCACCTGCTTTGTTGACTTTCAACTGCATTTTTCATCCTAGTTTCTTTATCTGTTGACAGCCGTTTAGTGTGTTATTTGCTCATGCCTTACTGCATTTGGAGCAGATGCATTTCCGACCTCTAACGGCAGAATGTGTAATCTACGTCATTACGTGCTGCTTGCAAATACTATACTTCATGGCTATTACGTTCCACTGACATACATTGCCAATGTGGGCAAATTTTATCTCGTTATTTCGGCTCAACGAATTTAACACTTTTGCAGGACTCTTCTCTTCTGATATATAATATATCCATCTTCTTCTATCTATAACTGTTATAAAGTTTAACGCTTCCGGTGGAAAATAGTTCCAGGATTTACAAAACATTAAAAATATAATTGAAGCTGAAAACATATGATTAAGTCTTATCATTGCCATTCACATTGATATGGCGTTTTCAAACCTTCTAGAACTTTTACAACACGCTAGTAGCCTTCATTATGTTTACTTTGACATTGTATTTTTAATTCCTTCCATTAGTTCACACTCTCCTTATATCCATCCACTCAAGTTCAAAAACATTTTACATTTGTTAATACATTTTTTTTTCAAATATTAATTCATTATATAAATTCAATGAATTAATTCTAGTTTTGTATGAGAGAAAAACATTTTCCATAAGATATGCAATTTATTCCCCATTTGGCTTTAAATAAGTGATAACATATGATTTAATAAAACAGCTGATTTTATGTTATAGGTCACGTGCTAGAACAGCTGTTTTAACGCATGGGTTATGTTACTTACCTTATATTTATTGTAATTATTTAATAGAAAGTAACTAAAATAAAATTTTTCTTTCTAGAACTAAGTAGGAAATGATTAAAAAATTTTGTGCTTGTTGTTTATATTACTTAGTTCAATTAGTTCATTTCCCATGTAATATTTATAAATGTCTAAAGTTCCCATTTATTTATTTTTATTATCATATTCATTTTTAATTAAAGTCATATTGTTTAAATTACAGAATTTTGTTTTTATAAAAATCGAATGTAGGCCCTATGGCCAAATTTGATTTACATTATATATGTGGCTTTATAGGCTATATATAAAACGATATTTAACGTTGCGAAATAAGCGAAAAGCGAAAATAAGTGATATTTCACGTTGTTCATTATTTCTCCTTTGCACTGACTTTATGAAATTATTATTATTACCTGTAAATAATTTTTTTTCCACTACTAAATCCAATAGGAAAAAATTATTTGCAAGTAATAATAATTACTTCATATATATATAGGCCTATCTGTCTGTCTCTTTAACTCTCTCTCTCTCTCTCTCTCTCTCTCTCTCTCTCTCTCTACCCCTCTCTTTCTCTCTCTCACTCTCCCTATTTCTCTCTCTCACTTTCTCCCTCCCTCCCCCTCTCTCCCCTCTTCCTCCCTCTAGCTCTCTCTCCCTCCCCCTTTCTCTCCCCTCTCCCTCTCTCTCTCTCACTCTCACTCTCTCTCTCTCTCTCTTCCTCATCCATCCACCCATCCATCCATCTATCCATACAACATCCATCCATCCATCCATCCAGCCATCCAGCCATCCATCCATCCAGCCATCCATCCATCCATCCATCTATCTATCTATCTATCTATCTATCTCTTTCTCTCTCTCTCTCTCTCTCTCTTTCTCTCTCTCTCTCTCTCTCTCTCTCTCTCTCATTTATATTTATTTATCTATACGCCTATAGTACTACTTACGTTAACCAGAACTAGGTTAGTCGGAATTGGATGATCAAGAGTCTATTGTACATTTCTCTCTTTGTATAATCGTTTTATAATCTCAATATGTATTCTCCATTTTTTTGAAACTTCATCTCCTTCTACATCTCCTGGTTTAATATTTTCTTTATAATGAATACTAAAGTAAGATCTATTCATTAATACAAAATGGGGTTGTGTTTATGACGCGAAGAAGGCCACAATTTGAGCATGGCGTCAAGTTTGATATGGTCAAGTTTAAAAAACCGCTGAGAGACGCTCTTGCAGCTGAAGGGAGCATCACGGGGTAACACCGGCTGGAACAAAATGTCAAAGGTAACCTTTTATGGAGATAGATAACTTTATCTTTCTGGGATTAGAAGTAAACAACAAGGAAAACATATCCCAGGAAATATAACGGGAAATCACAAAAAAAGTTAGATTGTAGGAATTATTGAAAGTAAACCCACTGGCGATAAAAAAAACTAATATGACCCAAAAATGGGTGAAATCTAAAATCAGTATCGAAAAACAAACACTACTGGTTTTTACAGGGTGTATACCAGGTTTGAATGTACCTCCAGGTCAATCGAGTGGGCTTGGAAAAGGCAACCAAATAAAGGGTCTAGCTATAGTAACGACGAGGCTCGAAGAAGTAGTAAGGCTACGCTGGACTGATGTTTCTGATAAACACAAGAGTTGACTTACCGAATAGGTGTATGAGATGGTGATTCTTGAAGGGAAGTGGCCCAGGACAACCAGAAAATCAAAATGACAATAACAATTCATCACTTTACTAGAAACGAACAGCCTATTTATTACAATAAGATTTTGATGTGAGATGATTTCTACTGAAACTGTTAAGGCTCCTAAGGAGTGACCTTATCATTACGGTGTCACTAGGAGGATCAAGCATTACGCTGAGATTTCCGCAACGGAACAAAGGCAAGGATAAGTATGGATGATTACACACAATAAGCGACAAGGCGATGGCAGGTTATCACGTTGCAACTAGGATGTTCCAAAAAAATAAATAGTTAGCTATATATAAATATGAATTGAATTAATAACAAAAGAGATAAAAATAATAATATTATTACGTAAAAGACTTTTAATAGTGGTTACATTGATTCTTATTTTCCGCATCGTGGGTTAACCAAAAAAAGTAGGTATAGTTCGCACGTAATTTGATGGACCAGTTATATTGTCACATTCTACAATCCCTAAAATAATTATAAATTTTTAAAAATATTTTATAAAAAATATAACCCGATACCTTTATTGGTACATTTATATAAAAAAGACTGCATATTACAAATACAGTAATAGTAATAAAGATAATATTAAAAATGTGTGTGTGTGTGTGTGTCTGTGTGTGTGTGTGAGTGTTTGTGTGTGTGTGTGTGTGTGTGTGTGTGTGTGTGTGTGTGTGTGTGTGTGTGTGTGTGTGTGTGTGTGTGTGTGTGTGTGTGTGTGTGTGTGTGTATTTATGTAATAGAAAAGTCTTTATCATAATGATTCTTATTGTAAGTTTATGTATATTGTAATAATTTTGATATAAATTCTTTTTAACAATTCTTATATGGTTTATACATATAGCTTGAATAACATAAAAATTGTTAAATTAAAAATCAGTTTTAATTGACATTAAAATAATTAATATTGTTTTTAGTTTATAGGTTACATTTTAAAATAACAATATTATGCTATAAATTTATTTTAGCTGTTATTATTTGCATTTTTGTTCTTTAGAGTCTTGAAAAGAGCCACAAATTGTTTTTAGATGGGTGTAACGTAAGATTGGATTAATATATTAACGCAATATTATATTTGTCTTGTCCTAATGAATAAACTCAATTTATGTGTTTATTTATTCCCAAGAAATTAGAGTAACAATAATTTTATTTTTGTGTGTTAGTTGTACCATCCAACCAAAATAACCCCCTGTCATTATCCTGGAGACCCATACTCGGATCCTTTGTTGCCCATTTTGTCGCCGAAACCCGTAACAGTAAATAAATTATTTATTGAGAATTTGTATTTTATCACTAGCTTTTCTCCTAAGCTAAATTTGAATTTTAGGAAGTTTACAAATCTGGTGGTGGTGGGAAAACTATGAGGGAGTCATGGTCCACCGTTGGAGAAGTGTGTGAAATTACCAAAGTAAGTGACGGAAGCTATCCCCTCTCCCTAAATGGAGCGGAAGCAAGACTATCCACAGAGTGCCTTTAAGTTTTATTCCGTAAAACAGTTTCCTGTGTAGCTTGGGCTCTTGGTAAAATGTTATTATCTGGGTCGTGTATTTACGACGTTAGCTTTTCATTTCACTAAAATAGGAATCTTAGGGTTTCCCTAGAGCCAACTTAACAATTAGAATCAGTGAATTGAGATGGGCCTCCTAAAGTATTTCGAACAAATCTGTAGTCTGAAATCAAAGTCGAAATAGACTTAAAGATATTTGATGGTCAGGATGAGATCTTTGTCATTATTCCACTGTCCTTATGTCTTACAGAGGAAGAATGCTTGATAAGCAAGCTAGCGTGAAGTGAATGTATATCAACTGAGTCTGTTTTCTTCAAATCAGCTGACTAAAAACCGTCATCTCTTTCGCTTTACTATAATTCAGCGCACCGAAGTATAAACCCATCTGTGTGTTCCTCTTTCCGATAGGCTCATCCGTTTAATTATTTGTTTTGCGAGAGGCCTAATATAGAGTGAACATTTCTTGTAATATTCCAAGCTAATTAATTATTCATTACATGCTAATGTTAACCGGCAAAACAAAATATTTTGAACAAAGCGGTAAAACAAACCTCCACAGAAGGAACATTAACATCAACACAGTAAAACTCAAAAACAATACACCACTTAGAGAAACAAAGTTACGCCTAAGTTAGTACAAACACGAACTGTCAAGACAAAGTAAATGAGTTGTCTACATTTCACTTTCTTTCGCCGTAAAGCTGAGAGGGTGATGGGAGGGTAAGTGTTACTTCCTGATCACAGTTTAACATTGATGGCAACAATAGATTTCATTTCAATTGTCACAACCATTCTTCATATTTACAGCAACAATACATTTGATTTCGATTGTCGCAACGCGTTTTCACTTCGTTAACAATAATTGATTTCAATTTGATTGCACAACTCTTCTTCACTTCGATGGGAACAATTGAGTTAGATTGAATGGGAAAAATCCTTGCTTCTACCCTTCCTTAACAACAATCGTTTTCACATAGATTGTTAGAACCCTTCTTCACTTTGTTGACAACAATTGATTTCACTTCAATTGTTAAAACCCTTATTCACATCGATGTCAACAATAGATTTCACTTCGATTGGGACAACATTTTTTCACATCGATTGCAAAAACACCTCTATACTTCGACAGCAGCAATCGATTTCACTTCGATTGTCATAACCCTTCTTCACTTTGATGACAGGAATCGATGACCCAAGTTATTTCAGCCGTCATTGTTTCAACTTAGTGAACAGAAAATCACATTTTTTTCTGCATGCAATGATTTTTCTCTGTTTCCAGACTTAAGATATCATCATACGCATTCCTATGAGTAGGATATCATGGACCTAGGGCAGTCCTGCTTCCATCTACCCTCCCTTAAAAAGAGGTGAGGAAGTAAAGAGGTAGAGATATCTTTATGACCCTGGTAGAAAGAAGGTCTATTTCTAGAACGTAATATCATCTCACCTATAAAATCTGCTTTCGGTTCTGTGTGCCATCTTAATACCTATATTCACAATAATCTCCTAGCTTCATATGCAATAATAATAATAATAATAATAATACTGAATGATCACCTTGAAATTATTATTTTTTAAATATTTTAAAAGCTTCTATTTAATACCGATTCTGGATG